>JAFIDM010073135.1:0-20656 GCA_023159025.1 Thereuonema tuberculata
GCTTGCTGATGGTTATAGAAACTCCATAAATACATATATATATATATCTACATGATTCGATGCCTTGCTTCAATTTCTTGCTATCAATATTCAAATAAATATTTATTCAAAATTTAAAATTATAAAATTTAAAGAAAATAATTCTATTGAAGTTGTAATGTAAAATTAAAAACTTTTATTTAACTTATGGAGTGTCTATTTCCTGAAGTATTTAAATGGTTGGGTGCGGCCGGGTGATTATATTGGGTTTGAGCACATACTGATCTTCGCTGATTATTCATAGGATTAAGATAGAGTAGAATTGTTAAGTTCCTAGCTTTGAAATGTTGTAGATTTAGTTAGCTTTAGATTTTTAAAATATTTTATATTTTGTATTTAGTTTTTAGTTTTTCAAACCAACTAGTACAGATTGATTGATATAGATATTTGAAGAGGGGTATGTTGAGATGGATGTTCATTGATATAGATGATAAATGAAGATCATAGCTTGTATAAGATATTCTTGGCGACGAATTGATTGTGACTATTCTTTCGAGTGAAGATAACCAAATTCTGATGACTTGTGACTCTACATATAAAGTTGTGCGTGAGTGAAGACAACGTTCTCCAAACAAATGGCAACTTTATTTAGAGTCTCTCCTTCAGCTTTATTGATAAACATGGCATAAGAAGGCCTCATCGGAAATTGCCTTCTTGTGAAAGTGAATGGGAGTAGATTATCGCTTGGTTGCATAGACATTCTGAAACGGTTAATGTTTCAGATGCATACTTTCAGAGACAAACGCACACAAAGTAGAGAAACAAGGGATTGTTTAAAATTTTAAAATTCTTTAATACAATATTCATAGGGGGTAATTTGTTGATCAACTACATATGATGGAAACATGGGCAACTATACTTTAGAAAACCTAACAGTTTCTGTCCTTAATGTATTATTCAACAATATATAGATTAAACAACGATTGGCCTTGCAGCACTAAACCTCAATGTAATTATTACAGTAAATAGGTTTCTTCCAAATATAAATATTAATAATGGCTTTAACACCTGTGTGTAAGAATTAATAATCTACAGTTCTCAATATCTAATAATGGTAAATTCACTTATGTGTGTCATTACATGGTAAGTATTTCTGTAATATATATATCAATTTACTTTTCAGGTTTTTTCCTTGTATGAATTAAACATCTACGATCTTACAATAATAAAGATTAATTATCTAAATACGCACAATAGTCTTAGTGTACTAGTATTTCTTCTAATCTTGTATTCCTACTAAATAAACAAATAAATGTACTCACAGTATGACGACTTCAATAGATGAAACGTAGCAGGTTCACTTTTCACAAAATAAATCTTCCGTTGATATATTAAGCATATATCGCTAATTAACACTTTATTTAATAACAGGCCATATTCACTAATTTTATTTTCACACTAGCACTGTCGTATTCGTATCCTTATACGAACCAGTGCAGATTATAATTCGGAATATGAATTCTGGATTCACTTATTAATTGGCGAACACACATTCAGTTCTTATTATCACTTCCAGCTTGAGGATAACGACGTTGCCCTTTCACTTGTACGAAATGCTCCAGATTCGTCCGTACTCTAGGATTCCTACTTAACGTGACTAATTCTTCAGACATCTAAAGGTGTATCCTTACTTATGTTAATCATTCCATTCGATAGTTCCATAACTTTTACTCTCAAAGTGATCCTTGTTACAATTCGGAAATAGTCTACAGATACGGGTAATAACTTCTTTCTACCTTCCGCAATATTTAATTGGACCATTCCAGGTAACTTGAAGTTTACTTTAATCCTTCCGCTACAATCGCTTCTTCATTTCCAATCACTCGAATAAACTTCTTCAAATAATTGTTACTCAAAATAATGCTATCGTGAAACGATTCAGTTCTATGCTTTAGCTTACTTATTGCTGTTCCCTACTTGCAAATGGGGTCTTCCGATTAGTGATTCCTTTATCTTATCCAATCTTAAATTTCATCGAAATCTTTCCGACTGAAACTTATTATTACTATTTGCTATATTTCTTCTATCTATTGCGTCCTTCGAATATTCGAAAATAATATTTTTCCTTTCGAAATATTCACAGCTTATGTCAGTTCAGCCTTGGTAACTTTCCATTCTTGCTGAGTCTTCTGACTTCTTAACTTGACGAGCAGGCTTTAGAAAATGTACTTATACATCTTACTTGAATTAGGAGACTGCGACTTCATAATACTTTCTTCTATAGTTTCGGCAGTAACTTAATTACTTTAAACTTCCCGCTCTTCGATATTGGAGACATACGATGAGACGCAACCATCCTGTCTCGATCCGACAATCGTTCTCAACTGTCCTGCGTCATCACACACGCAATTCTACGTCATTGCTCTCACCGTTGTGTGACGTCATTAAAACTCGAATTTTCATTGAAGAAAAAAAAAAATAATAAACTTAATTTTCTTTTCAAGCATAAACATTATAACTTAATTAATTAATAAAAATACAACTCATTTAAATTTACTAAGGAAGTTAGTAAAATTTAAAATACATTATCACATTCTATGGATGAAAACTAAATCTCCTTTGTGAGTTCCTGTTATGATCTCGGCAGTGTCCAAACTTGGGATTGATGTTTCGCAACAACAATATTGGAGATCCAATCTTCCATGACAAACGATGTTGAGGAATACCACTGAGATTCAATTATTTCAGATACTCAGGTGGATAAAGATGTTTATGTTGTAGATTATCAGAAGCGTCAATTTTATTCCCACATAAATAATCTCTAGTTTAAAGAAAAAAGAATAGCAAAGAAAAAAACGAATGTTCGGTTATGAACATATTGATGAATCCATACAATCTGTTGAAATGCAATGATAAGAGGCTATCATAGTTGACACCGAATGTCGATTCAAAGCGCTCAATGAATATTATGAACGATTTGGTTTTATTTATGATATCAATTATTTGAAATCTATACCAAAAGAGAACCTTCTCAAGCATTGTAATGATTTAGGTAGAATACTTCGAGAAGGTGAAAACAGCGATATACAAACTGTATGAAGAACTCCAGCTTTTAAAATCCAATTCACTAAAATCTGTCAACGATGGAAAACAAATTATCCAGTACATTTTAGAAAATAACTAGTCGGCTACCCGTCGCTTCGCTCCGGAAGCCTCGCGTATGTAACGGAAAACAATTTGTATTTATTAAAAAAAACACACACACAAATTACGTCAAGTAAAATAAAACTAAAATTAAAAAAAAAAAATTATTTTAATTTTTGATGTCTATATTCTCTCAATCCACGACTGCTTTTAGAATCAGCGTGTGAATCATATATCTGTGATATATTTTTATTTTTTATAGAGATTAGAATGTAATCCTTGTGGTCTAATGCCTAAGACGTCTAACTTCGGAGCAGAAGGTTGCATGTTGGATTCCAATAGATAACTTGTAGGAATTATTTCTATTTTTGTAAATTACAATAATTGCACCAGACAGACAGAGAAATAAAAGATTTTATTAATATAGATACACTTTTCAGTGGCTTTTGAGGTACAAATAGTGAGTTTTCAGTATTCTATTTAATAGAAATAGTGCTTCTTTCTTTCTTGAGTCTCTTTTTTTTATTTCCATTGATACTTTACAGTGGTTTTTGAGTTATAAATAGTGATTGTTTTTGAGTAACAAAAAGTTATTTTTCAGTATTCTACCTAATAGAAAAAGTGATTCTTTTTTTTTTTCTTTTCTTTTTTATCTAATTCCAATTGATACTTTTCAGTGTTTTTGAGTTACAAATAGTGAAAATTATCTACTAATCTAGGCCATCAGATTGTTCGATATAGATGATAAATGAAGATCATAGCTTGTATACGAAATTCTTCGCGACAAATTGATTGTGACTATTCTTTAGAGTGAAGATAACCAAATTCTGTTGAATTGTGACTCAAAGACATAAAGTTATACGTGAGTGAAGACAACGTTTTCCAAATATATGGCAACTTTATTTAGAGTTTGTCCTTGAGCTTTATTGATAAATATCGCATAAGAAGGTCTGATCGGAAATTGTTTTCTTGTGAAAGTGAATGGAAGTAGATTATCGCATGGTTCCATAGATATCCTAAGGATGAAAACAAAATCTCCTTTGTGAGTTCTGTTATAATTTCGGTTTCTATGAGATCATTATCGAATGAACGGCATTTAAGTTGAGTTTCATTGCAGTATGCAAACTTGGGAGTCATGTTTCGCAACAATATTATTGGAGATCCAATCTTCAATGACAAACGATGTTGAGGAATACCGCTGAGATTCAATGCGTTCAGATACTCGGGCAGATAGAGATGTTCGTGTGGTGGATTATCAGAAGTGTCAATTTTATTCGCACTTGTATGCTCTGTAGTCTCTCCTTGTATTCTTAGACTTATCATTCGATTGATGTTATCGACACTCTCGTTCATCTTGGTTGATGAGCCGCATATTTATCGTGAGTTTTTTTACTTTGATGTGATTCTAGCTTTATGAGTTACAAGTAGTGATTTTTCAGTAATCTACCTAATAGAAATAGTGCTTCTTTCTTTCTTGACTCTCCTTTTTTATTCCAATTGATACTTTTCAGTAGTTTTTGAGTTACAAATAGTGATTTTTCAGTATTCTACTTAATGGAAATACTGCTTCTTTATTTCTTGACTCTTTTTTTCATTACAATTGATACTTTTCAGTGGTTTTTAAGTTTCAAATAGTGATTTCTCAGTATTTTAACTAATGAAGTACTGCTTCTTTCTTTTTTGACTTTCTTTTTTATTACAATTGTTACTTTTAAGTCAAAGTCAGTTTAGTTTTTACAGATAAGTCAAAAAAGCAATATGAAGAGAGTTGTAGTTCCCATGGCCTAATTGATAAGATGTCTGACTTCGGATAGGTTCGATTCCTGTCGCGGATGTTTCACTGTAAAAATTGTTTCTATTTTTCATTCTCACACAAAACTGCGCCGGACAGACAGACAGACACACAGAGAAATAAAAGATTTTAGTAATATAGATTTGGAAGAAGTATATCCAAATGTTTACATAACAATCAGAATAATGCTCACAGTTCCAGTAAGTACAGCTTCTTCTGAGAGAAGTTTTTCAAAGTTAAAATTGATTAAGACCTTCTTGAGAAGCATGATGAACCAAGAGAGAGACTATCTGCGTTATCAGTTGAAGCAGAAATAGCGGCTGATGTTAACTATGACATAATCTTGAAAAAATTCAGTGAGGCTTTTAAGCCGAAAAATTCGTTTATTTTAATTTGTGATTGTTTATGTAATTTTTGTCAACATTTGATTAGCAATAAAACTCATATTCTCATACATCAGTCTCAATCTATTTATCGTTTTCTTTCTGACTGGGAAATGAAAGAGGCCTCGCAAAGCTGATGTCGCCGACGTCTACATTTGGTCTAGCACCGCCACTGTCTTTTGATATCTTTTCTTTATCAAGAAAATCCACGATCCTAATGTAAATAGTATCTTTTGATTGCTTTTTTAAATGATAATTTGATAATGGTAAATTTAAAGTCAAACCTGAATTTAAATTGTATAGAAGAACGAAGTTATGTGACATTCAATTAAATAGAAGAATAGAAAAATCCCAAAACAATACATTCAACATTAAAAGCTACTAATGTATCAGATTTCTAAAAAACAAAAATGATAATTAATTTTAAGGACATAGAAATGTAATGTTCTGTAAAAATTTATCAGAATAAAAAAAATTCACTTCAATATTTAACGTTTTTAGTAGATTTAAGTCCACAAATAGATTCTATATATATAACTTGTTAAAAATAGTGATATACTCAGATAAAAAAATACATCCGAACCATTTTCAGCTTCTTCAGACGGAATAGAGTAAAAACACAAGAGATCCTCTATTTAAACAAATCTGAGTTAAAATTCATTCATAAAAATAATAATATGAATAAATATATAAAATAATAAATAGTAATTTTATTTTATAATTAAATAACATAATAAATAAAAAAAAAATATTTTTTTCATATTATTATTTTGATCAAGTTATATGTGTAGAATAAGACTTAAAAAGGTTTCTGTTTTAAAGAATTATGGAGTTTAATGTCAAAATCACGATATGATTAAAAACTGAATTAGGAAAATTCCTGAAAAATCATCTTGCGAAGGTACACTTAAGGTATCAATACACATCTCCTTTTGCTATTAGTGAGAAGGTTACCAAACACTGTTGATTTTTTTTTGAATGGCCATTCAATGTTAAGATTAACATTATGAGAAATGAGAACACCAGCGTTCTGAGATTGGAAAGCTCTGGAAACCTCTGGATGCTTAATAGAATTCAAATCAGAACTATTGACTGACAAGGAGAAGACATGACCTGTACATCGCGAAAATCATTGTTCTTTTGTGAGATGACAGTACTCATGGAGGAGATATTTGACATTGCCTTCATCGATTTTCGAGTTATTATCTTATTATCTTGTTCGTTTCTTAAGCAAGTGTTTTTTTTTTTACAAATGCCCGGGCTCATAGACTGATCGCCTTTCTTTAGGCCAACAACAAGGGGCGAGATATAATGCCTTTAACCGACGAATCGTTGCCCAGGGTACGCCAAGGGAGGCAGCATCAAGTGATACCCGCAGGAACGGACAGAAACAGAAGAAGAAAGAAACATCCATGCCACGACAGGGATTCGAATCCGGGTACCGGCATACTGGCCGCAACGGCAGACCGCCGTCGAGACCGCTCGGCCTCTTAAGCAAGTGTTGTTGTGGTGCAGTGCGTTACAGTGTTGGTTTGGGATGTGAGGATTGTTTCGATTCTGCGTGGGTGATAAGTGTTTTATTTAATAATTATTATTATTTATTTATTTAATTTCTATTTTATTTCATTTTTTTCCTTATTTTTTTTTCAATTTCCCAGTTTGCTTTCTTTTATCGTTAAGCTTTTTTTTCTTATTATTATGTTATTAAGTGGAAAAGTAATATATATTTAAAAAAAAAAAAAATATTCTGCTTAATTTATTTTTGATTAGAAATATTTTTATTTATTAAATATAAAATAATACATAAATAAGAAACTTAACTATTTTTTTTATAATGTCTTTTTTTTTTATCTATACTAATGCGATTTTCCCGTGACATTTTGTTAATATTATTAATACTCGATAAATGTCAAGAGAAAAAGGTATTAGAATAGGAAAAAAAAAGGCAAGCTTAAAAAAAAATGTTTAATTTTATTACTCTATTTATATACTTAAAAAAACATGTAAACTATGTAAATATAAAAACAAGAAAAAAACGAAAAAAGAAAGAAATTAATTTATTTAAATAATGATAATAATGATTAAAAAAATAAAATTCTTATTCCCTAAGTAGAACAGAACGCGTACATCTCCTCAACAATGCCTTAAAGCACTGAATCAAACAACCCTAGCTTAGAAAACAAACAGGGAAGTTAATAAGCTAATACTCGAAAATCGATGAAAACAATGTCAAATATCTCGAAAACGCTTTGCGAGTTTGCCCCACAATCCATATATATTTTTGACGTACTCCATGAATACTTTCGTCCCACAAAATAGCATTAATGTTTGCGAATAAACAGGCCATGTCCTGTCCTTGTGATTAATCAAATCCATCACTTCAATTGTTATCAAGCACAAAAATGATTGTATGACGTAGAATATAAATAGATTTTTTACAATAGTTAGCTATGTCAGATATTTCCAAATTCTTATTTTTTAATTTTTACATAGGCGAGACCAAAATGATCCCAGTAGAGCTGGTTTTGAACTCGGAAGAGCTCTAAACAATAAGAATTTGGAAATATCTGACATAGCTAACCATTGTACATAAAAACATCATGTTATTGATCCTAATGTGAAAATTTTGTATAAAGAAACAGATTGAAAATTAAGGAAAATTTTGAAGAGTTGTGTCACTAAAAATACTAAAGGTAAAAATTTTATAGACACGAAGGAACATTCGTAGATCGTAATATCATTATGTTAATAAAACAATTCATTAGTATTGATGTCCAAAAAAATAGCAACTTTTGATGTTTTAAATTACTAATAATATAATTTAATTGATTAATTAGTAATGAACGTTTATTTTGTTATCACAATTGATATTCATTTGAGTTAATATATTATTGTTACAACAATTTGTATGTATTAACGTTTCATGCCTTTGAACTTTGTTGTGTTGTTCTAACGTTTTTGTTTGTTTGATTTTTTGTATTCTGGCTTGATAAAGGGAATATGTACGATACAGTATTTAAATAAACCTTTATACTTTTGTGATGAATTGAAGTGCTTATTCATGTTTGTCTGTAATTCTCTTTACTGTTAAACCTAAATGTTTTGTTATCTAAATTTTTATTAAAAAATGAGAGTTATATCCTAAATTTGCAATAACTATTTAATCTTTTGCAATATTCCTACATAAGTATGTAAGTTTCTATTTGTTTTACTTTATAAGTAACAATAATAATTTAAATAGAAAAAAAATAGACCTCTTGGAATGAATCGTAGGTTCTCTAAGAATGAAAGTTTTCTAATTACGGAAATATTACGTGTTTGAATGAGAGGTTTTTCTACTGAGTGTTACCAATATTTTGACTCGGTAGGAAACTCAGGAGGTGTTTTAGAATTACATTAAAAGATCTGTGCAATTCTTTTGTGAATATGAATGTTTTGGAGTGACGGTGCCTCCCTATCTGAGATATTATAAAGAAAATGGTGCAATGTGAGAGAGAGGGACAATGAAGAAGTATATGGGATAGGTCCTTCAAGAGATACTTTTCATTGCATGCGGGGTTGGGGGAATAAAAAGGAATATATAAGTTAAAAAAAATGACCTAGAAAAATATATCGATGTATTTGCTTCAAATTCAAAGAAAGAAGAGAAGTGAAGGTAAGAAATAAATTGAGAACGGGAAGAAAAAAAAAAACACCAAATGAGAACCGAAACCTATGAGGGAAAAGAAGGAAAAAGGAACGGGAGTTACATGAGAAAAAAAATAAGAGTAAACAAAAAAAGAAAGAAGCCAAATCAATAGAAAACGAAGTAACAATTGAAAATGAACAGAATCAAGAAAATTAATAAACAAATAAATAAATGTGACATTGGAAATAAATAATATACAATATCCATTAATAACAACATCTGACATCACACTTGTTGATAAGGTCAACAAACAGACCTATCTCATTGCTATTTCAGTGCCTATCAGCAAGAACATGCAGAACACTCTCACAGACAAGATCAGTAAATACACCGAGTTAGCACTCGAGCTCCAGAAGCAGTGGAGGCAGGACCGAGTACGTGTTGTACCCATCATCCTGTCCATCACTGGTCTGGTGCCTCACACATTGCACCACAGCCTCAGCACACTAGGACTTCATAAAAACACTTTTGCTCAACTCCAGAAGGCTGTGATACTCAACACAACTCACATAGTTAGGAAATTTATGGACACAACCACACATCCTTAATCATTCTTGCACACTTTTTTATACTTGGCAATTTGTAACTTTGGTCCTTGACCCGCCAAGTTGTCTTTGCTCGGGAAGCCCAATGTTTGAAACTTTTACATAATAATAATGATAAAAAAAGAACCCACTTAAATTAAATTCCATACCATAATTGTAAACATGGAATTGTGAATCTCATGATCAATCTCAAGATCCACATTAAAATGGCTTGGAATGGTACCAGAACGTGAATCAAAAAACCATCTCTCTTTTGCAAACCCAATGTAGCAACAAACATTGAAGTTTCAGGTATGGAATGAAAAGATCAGGAAAGAATACCAAAGGAAAAGAAAAAGGTAAAAGGAGGAGAGGATAGTGATGCTTTGAAATTACTGGCTTCCATAGATTGGTTGAGGAACCCTTCGTTTTCGTTTAGTTTGTTGGGTGTTTTCAGACTGTAATTTGTAAAACTTCATTAATACAATCTGATCCTCCTTCAGATCTAAGTTAAGTGATTGTTTTTAATGCGTGGTTCTGTTTCATGTCATTTTTACTACATCAACAAAAAATTATTTTGTATCTTGCCAAATATTCAGAAATAAACATGCGAATTAAGTCATTGTTTGATAATTGTGTAGATTATCTCCTTGTCAGAAAAAGTTACAAATTTAATGGAAGTTGGGTTCTAAATAACTTAATTTACAACATTCTTTATATAATATTAAATTCAGTAAATGCTATAGAGCACAGACTGGTCTTTCCTTCTCTGACCTCTGTTAATTACAGAAACCAAAAGTGAGATAGAAAATAACCCTAACTTACCATTATCCACACAAGATGTATACAATATGTTGTAAATGGTCGCCTTTACGGCAGACCCACAGTTTATACCTTTCCTGAAAAGTTTCTAACATATCCCACAATAACAGCTGTCTGATCGTATGGCAATAATGTGTCACCATATCCTGGGGTTCTTGATTAATGTTCCATGGGTTAGTGTGGAATACCCATTGCTTCAACATTCCGAAAAGAAACGTGTCAGGTGGCGTAATATCGAGGGAATGGAACGACATTGGATATTCTGTGAGCCTTGAGATGACGGCCAGGAAGCTTTTCATGAAGAAACTGTATCATAGATGGTTGCATTCCGTTCGAAATACTGATGAATGAACTTCAGATTATGACCTTTACACATGGTCCGCAGATCGGCTATCAAAAGAATGAGGCACATCTGCATGTAAATTTCTGGTTTACCGTTGCAGGTCTCCCATTTTTCTCAATGAAATAATAAGGCGTTATGATGCCATGTCCAGAAACCGCACATCACACTGTGATTCTTTTACTCTGCAATGGCACATCCTCAAGAGCAGCTAGGGACTGAAAGCCAATGGGGCTGTTCATCAATCCCGACAAGTGATAACATTTTGTTCAGATAACCACACATTACACAGAAACTTTGGGTTTGTTTTGCACAATACTCTATCAAGGGAATAAGATATCAAGATATTATTTTTCTTTAAAGCATTTGTACAAAGGTGAACATAATTCATTTGCTGAAATATTCGTAAATAAATAAAAAAAAATATGTACGACAAATTTAAATGAAGAAGTAGGTTGCCTATATTTTTCTTTCTGTTTTTTTCTTATGTTCCGAATATTTTTTTTATTAAAAGGCAGTAAGTGTATTTGAATTATCAAAAGAAACATTTGGCAAAAATTAACATAAATTAAAATTTTAGACATATCCAGAAACAATGATGAAATTAAACCCTTTTCTGAAGTTTAAATTTTTATTAAACTAAAATTAGCAAGCAATTCAATTTGCTAGTCAAATATTTTGTTTGCGAATATCACACCTGCATACCGAGAAAGAAAAATTAAGTAAATAATATATAATAATTTAATATGAAGACTTAGACATTTGATGCATATTTAAAAAATGAAAAAAAAAAAAAAAGAAACAAGTCATACTGAATCATTTTTATTTTTAATTTAATCTATCCAATTATTACGTAAATCAATTTGAAAAAGTTTTTGTCACAAATAAAGAAAACATCTTTTTCAATGACAATTTTACATTCCAAGTTTCTCGCCTATTTCTGAAAGAACTGTTATTTCGATTTCAAATTATATTTATAGAATCATATAAAGGAAATATAATATATACTGTATATATATATACAGGGTGTTCATTTTATCTGAAGACATTGAAATATCCCGAAAACTACAAATCGGATCAATAAACTTTATAATTAAAATTTGTTCGTCTCGGAGGGGGACATCCAATGATACCAAACTCGACCCCGCCCCCTCCCATGAGGTGAGGGGTTGGGAAGAAAAACGTAAATAGGAACCCCCATTTTTTATTGCAAATTCGGATTCTCCAGAAAATTTCACATTGATTTGATGTACTGTACGTCGGGGTTGCTGGCAGATGGCGCTGTAATCGACAAAAATCAAAATGGGTAAAACATTGTTGAAAATTGGGGATATCTCAAGAAATAAGTTACATTAAATCAGAGAAAAAAAAATGTAGACGAATGTGATATTTATCAAAATGCTATCCAATGACACGTGAATTAACCTCCACGCTGCTAGAATGGGAGAGGCAATTATTCCATAACTTGTAATGGGAAATCACATTCTCATGCCCAAGTGCACCAAACTTCAAACAAACTTTGACGGCTGCATTGTGGACGTAGCTAAAATTAGTGGGGGGGTGCTGCTGCAGAAAAATTTTAGCCTTTGCTTTCAAATTGTGTTAAAGAAAACAAACATGTATAAAAAGAAAATTTATTTATAAACTTGATAAATTTTTTTTATACATGTTTGTTTCCTTTCACACAATTTTAAAACAAAGTCTAAAATTTTTCTGCAGCAGCACCCCCCACTAATTTTAGTTACGTCCACTCTGCATCATCAAAGTTAATTGAAGTTTGGTGCACTTGGGCATCAACGTTGCATTCCTCCGATAAAACGAAAAGGGGACTGCTCTATCATAAAAGGCAGTGCAGTGCGATCAGAGCTCACTTCTCTTTCAGAATTAGAACTGAAAGCATCTCTAAAACTTTCATTGGTTTTAATGCCTGCACATCTACCCTTCATTTCTACAATAGAACAGAATTGCAAGTGGACAATGAATCCTGCAACTGCAGAAGAAAAAATTGAAATGATTCTGATTTATGGTGAATGTAGGAGAAATGTTGACGATGCCTTGCATGCTGAGCGGTTTTCAGATAATGTTCGCTCTCGTTTTTTTTTTTTACAAAATTGTGAATGCCTTTATCTCTGATGGCAGCGTATAAACCAAGAAAAGGAAGCGAAGGACAACTGTTACAGGAGAAGCTAATGAAATAGCTGTACTAGCAGCTGTTCACCAAAACCCACAGATAAGCACTCAGCATTTACAACTCAATTTCGGAATGTCCCTAGATAGTATTGTCTAGATATTGCACCGTTGTAGGTATCATCCATATCACATTTCACTGCATCAAGAACTTCATGACGAAGACTTTCATAGTAGTATTTTGTGAATGGGCTCTTCAACAACTGCAAAGTAATCCCAATTTCTTTGCTAATGTACTATTTTCAGATGAGGCTACATTCACAAACCATGGTAGCATTAATCGGCAGAACATGCATTACTGGAGTGTAGAAAATCCTCACTGGTTACGACAGGGTGAACACCAACGTCCTTGGTCAGTTAACGTTTGGTGTGGAATCATAGGGAACAAACTCATTGGTCCTTATTTTATTGAAGGTACTTTGAATGGAATCAGATATCGAAATTTTTTGGAACAGGAACTACCAATACTACTTGAGGATGTTGCCTTGGACGTTCGACAAAGTATGTGGTATCAGCATGACGGCTGCCCATTGCATTACTCACATCATGCACGGTAAGTATTAGACCGTGATTACAATGGTCGGTGGATTGGCAGAGGTGCCCCTATTAATTGGCCTGCTAGATCGCCTGATTTCACATTGCCGGGTTTCTTTCTGTGGGGTTATCTAAAAGATAAGGTTTATCAACAAGTGTTAACAGACCGTGAAAACATGGTAGAACGCATAAGAAACGCCTGTGCTGAAATTCCCGCAGATATGCTTCTATCCTGTGTACAGTCATTTGAAGACAGGATCAATAAATGTATTAAAGTTGAAGGTCGCATTTTTGAACACTTACTGTAATTGGACAAAACACTCCGATATGTGAGACAAGAAAAAGAAGAGACAACGGAATACATTACAAGTTATGAAATAATTGCCTCTCCCACATCTCACAGCGTGAGGGTGGGGGGTTAATTCACGTGTCATTGGATAGCATTTTGATAAATATCACATACGTCTACATTTTTATTTCTCTGATTTCATATGATTTTTTATTTCTTGAGATATCCCCAATTTTCAACGATGTTTTACCCATGTTGATTTTTGTCGATTACAGCGCCATCTGCGAGCAGTCCCGACATACAGTACATCAAATCTGTGTTTATTAATTATTACGGCCAATAACCCTTTGTGTGAGGATTACATTACATTACGCCACTACCATAACCAAGTGTAGCACGAATGTACTATATTCGTGTTTACTTCACTGGGACCATAAATTAACGAGGGGAAAAATAATCCGAATTAAATTCCCTCGGCAGAGGTTTATCGCTAACTGGAGAGCTACTAAGATTCCGACTATGCAAGGCTTAATTAGGAAGGTAAAATAAATTAATGCGAAAGTGTAACAAAACAATAAAACGTTTAATAAAACAATCTTACTTTAAATTTGAATACAATCTCTCTCAGAGAATTTCAAAAGGTAAATAAACTAGAAATACATTTCTATTTCTATAACGTTAATTACTTAATGCTTTAAAGTTAGATATTATCTGTGCGAGTTAATCGAAAGTCCGTCTTCGGCTCGCTTGCCTGAGTCTCAATTCTTCGGTTAAAAGTTAATCTTAATACTTCTGGGCTTGGACGAAGAGAGTCCGAAACTCACTGAAATAAAACAGTACTCACTGGGTAATATTTCTGCTTTCCGTCGAACTGGAACTTCGGACATCCACGTCGTAGATCGGTAATTCTCCTAGAATCCAATATGGCGACCCACGTTCGAAATGGAACAGCGATCTTCGTCCAAATGGCTTTTCACCGAGAATACGTCTTTAAAGCATTGTCTTTCACAGTTTTTATTGAGAGAATCAATCGGGATTTCTTCTCAATAATTGAAGCACACTAATCGCAGCTTTTCACTTAGAAACTGGAGTTCTGCAGTACGGAACTTTGAACTTCACACTGCGGTAACGAACGGCTTCACTATAGCTGATCACTTCGCAGCTATCGTAATAATGTAGTGATAAAGGATCCTAATCGTTATCACTGGGATCTTGGAACTAACTGCACTTCAGCGAATAAGGAACAAATCCTATCTTCAGCTAACTTGGAAACGAACTGCCTTGTGCGGAAACCAGGAATACATCCACTCCGCACAGAAACTACCAAGGAACTCACTTGTGCGAAAACCAGGAACACATCCACTCTGCACCGAGACTGCCAACGAACTGCCGATCTGAAGCGTGGCTTTCATCTCCGAAATGCACTGAGCACGGACTCGTTAATTGCGTAACAATGGGCCGCTTGCGCGCTTATCATTGTTTAACAATTACTCACGAGATTTCTGTCCGAAACCTGAATCGGCGATATGGGCGCTGCCATCTTGAAAACACAGATAATTGAATCACTCACGAGATTTTGTCCTAGGCCTAAATCGGCAACATGGGCGCTGCCATTTTGAAAACATGGATTCAGGAATGCTTTTATCTATTTAGGCCTTCAGTGTGAAATGGAAGATACTGAAAGATAAGTTTTCTTTCACACAAACACAAAATCAATGTGAAATTTTCTGGAGAATCCGAATTTGCAATAAAAAAAATGGGCGTTCCTATTTACGTTTTTCTTCCCAATCCCTCACCTCATAGGGGTGGGGGTGAGGGGTCGAGTTTGGTATCATTGGATGTCCCCCTCCGAGACGAACAAATTTTAATTATAAAGTTTTTTGATCCGATTTGTAGTTTTCGGGATATTTCAATGTCTTCAGATAAAATGAACACCCTGTATATATATATATATATATATTATTCTTTTCATTATAATACATTTTCTGGATATAATTAGTGTGTAAGTAGATTTGTTTTGTTTTGTTTTTGTTTTTTTCTAAGAATCAAAGTTATTGATACAAACTTCTGAAAAATATAAAGTACAGAAATAAAACCACTCCTTCATCTTAGAAAACATCATATCTATATTTCAGCCCAATGACGGGTCTTCTTCAGGATAAAACTTAATACAGGAAAATAAAGAGAAAAGAGAAACATCTCCCTTTCTCTTTCAAAACATGATCGAATATAAAAATAAATAATCTTGCTGGTATAAAGCAGATTGTAATAATTACAAAAACAAATAATCATGATGGTACAAAGCAAATTGTAACAATTACAAAAAATGATTTAAATAACTATCAATCGACATCTAGTGTCTATTATTTACAATAACATCCTAATTAATCAATAACAATAACACGTCATTGGGCTGAAATATAGATATGATGTTTTCTAAGATGAAGGAGTGGTTTTATTTCTGTACTTTATATTTTTCAGAAGATTATAATATTATCTTGAGGATGAGATAAGTTATTGATACAAAGTTGAGAAGTCCTCTCGAGTGGCCAATTAATGTACTGTGATTGGCCGAATCGAGGGACCAATCAGCGACGTGTCTTGTCCTCTCACCAAGTAACGGACCGAACAGGGAGCGTCGCAGCTAACGCTCTCCGAATAGCGGACCAGACAGAGAGCTCTAGAGAGATTCTTGAAATCCGATCCCATCTGTATATAAACCTGTATATAATTGTAAATAAACGGTTGACTTTGATTCGTTGAACTTCATCATTCATATTCATTCATCACTACATCATTCGATTGATTGTTGAACTGCTGTCCTGACGCTGCAACAAGATTTTACTTTCACTAGTGGACTTCACAGATTCTACACGCCTCGTTGCGTACCATTAAACCCGGATGGACACTGTCGCCGTGTCCCCCGCACACGCCGCACCCTCCCTTCCGGGACCAAGCATTGGTCTCCCCCGCTCACCAGACGCCCCTCCGCCTCAAGCTGCCCACCACATTGCCGGTTCCATGGACACCTCCATCGACCTCGAAGGATCTAACTTTGAAATTGTTCAATCTATAAAAATTAAACGCAAACTTTCCAGGACGGATAATGACGGCTCAACTAAAGGCTCACAAACCCTCCAACAAAAAAACTGAAAAAAATCCCGCCAATCATTGTGGACACTGTTAAAGATTGGCAAAGATTCCTCCAATACCTCAAAACCAACGGACTGGTATTCGAGGCCAGGTTTGTCGGAGACAAACTACATCTCATCACCGATGGCGCCGACCAGTTCAGACATCTTCAGACTTATCTAATCCAAACAAAGATGTCTTTTCACACCTTTAGTCTCCAGGCAGAACGAGAACTTAAGGTAATTATCAAAGGTCTTAGGCACGACACACCTACAGACGACATCTCCGAGGCACTCGTTAGTGCAGGATTCCTTCCCACCGCCGTCTCACCCCTCTTGAGACGGGGAGACGACGATACAACTGGCCGCATAAAATCAAACACCTTCTTGATAAATATTAAAAAAGTTGACAATTGGGCCGATATCTGGAACCTCCGCTCGCTCATGGGAGTCAGGATTTCAGTGGGAGACTTTAGACCGAAACGTGGTCTCCCGCAATGCTACAATTGTCAACAATTCGGCCACTCCTCTATTAATTGTCACCTCCAGCAAAGTGTGTCAAATGTGCAGGCCCGCATTTAGAACGCAACTGACTTAGGAACCTCACCGACCCCATCAAGTGCAGCAACTGTGGAGGCGACCATGTTGCCAGTTGGAAGGGATGCCCGGCACACACCCGCGAGGTCCACCGCCGCCGCCTCCGTGCGGCCGGTCAACGAGCTCCGCCTATCCAAACTCGCCCACCGCGCCAGGGATCGACGCTACCCCGATCCCTACCCTCTCTCCGCGGCCCACCCCCTCTCCTCTGTTCCTCCCCTGCTGTCCGCCGTCCCTGCACCCTCCCATTTCACCTCCACCTTGTCACAGCCAGTTCCCCTGCCTCCACCTCCTCCTCCTTTATGGGACAGCTATGCCACTCCAACGAAACGAAACAGGCACATAAACCTGAACTTCATCCGGCGTCTGAGTCTGAATCAGACTTTGCGGACCGCTCCTCTCCTTCCAAAATGCCCCAACGACCCACCCACAGACCGTCTCCTATCCCAACTCTCCGAGAGCCCACTCATGATGCCCCCGCACCTACCGTGGCCTCTCCCGCCGTAACATCCCCACCTACTGAGCAGACGGTGATCTCCACCACTGCACTTCTTGCTTGGATCTCCACTATTATCCCAGCACTTCTAAACAGCCACTCATCATCCTCACAGCAACTCTTGTGCATTGTCCTGTCAAGCCTCCAGGAACTACTCATCAATGGACAGTCTGTTTAAAATCATATCCTGGAACTGCAATGGTGTCAGAGATCTGAAGGAAGAACTGCACCATCTTGCAACAGACCTAGACGCTGACATCATACTCCTCTCTGAAACCTACAGCCTCCACATTTATTCCCATTCCTGCTACAGGACAGATAGATCACCGCCTCCGTCCCCAAATGCCATTCGTAACCCAGGAGGAGGCACTGCGATCCTGGTACACCGCCGCTTAGTCCACAGGGTCATCGTCATCCCCACTAACATCATCGAATCCACCACTGTTGCAGTATATATTAATAACACTGAAATTCATATCTCTGCAGCAGACCTCCCTCCTCGCCCTCCTTTCAGCCCACGTGACATGCATACGCTCCTTGACTTCACCGGTCCTGTCATCATTGGAGGTGACCTCAACTGCAAACATCCGACATGGCACAGTCGGACTAGAAACCCCCGCGGCAGAGCTCTCCGCAGCTTCCTAGACGAACGAGATGACTGCATTATCCTGGCTCCGCAAGAGCCGACTTTTTTCCCGAACAACCCCAGGCATTCCCCCGAGCACCTGGAAAGCTGCTCGTATCCTCCGTGGCAACAAACCCTCCTCCCATCCCCCTCCACGGGCAAAGAGGCCTGGTCTACTCCGCCGGTGACAAAGCTGAAGCGTTCGCTGAATCCCTTGTTGACCAGTTCACTACCCATCCCAATATATATGATGATGACCACATCGACTTCATTGAAACATTTCTACTTCGAAGACAATCACAATGATGACGACACCCTCGACCCCGTCACCTCCGTTGAGGTCAGTCAACTCATCATGATTTCCAAACGAAGGAGATCTCCCGATATTGGCAGGATCAGCACCTTGGCCCTACAATCGTCTCCCCCTTTCCTTGTCATACTCCTCACGCAAGTCTTTAATTCGGCCATTGCTCTAAAACATTTCCCTTCTCCCTGGAAAACTGCCAAAATCATTCTCATTCATAAACCGGGGAAATCACCGCTCTTCCCACAGAACTACAGGCCCATCTCCTTCCTTCCCACCATCTCAAAAATTTTCGAAAGACTGATCCTCACCCGCCTCAACCCCCATCTTGCTGTCCACATCCGCCCACAGCAGTTCGGTTTCCGCCCAGGACACTCTACCACTCTCTAGCTTCTCAGAGTTAATACCACCATCTCCGACAACATCAATGCAAACAGGGCTATTGTCGCCGTTATGCTGGACATCAGCGAGGCCTTTGATAAGGTCTGGCACGACGGTTCTGCTTTAGACAAATTACTGACCCCTTTACCCTAAATGAAGAGTTTCAGGTCAACAAGGGAAGTAGTAATGCACACAATAAACCATTAAACAAAGTAACACCCAAAAAACAACACTATAATAATAAAACACCAACACACACACACACACACACACATAAAAAATATATACATATACATATCTATAAAATCATAAAACGCATAAAAAAAACTTAGTAAAGTCTAAACTGTTAAAAAGAACAATGAAACATTATTAAAACCCCAGCCCCCTATTAAAAGTAATAAAAAGTTAAAAGAGGAAAAAAAAAAAATTAAAAACCAATTAGCAAGAGAGGAATAACATAAGAGTACCCAAACCAAACAATGAAGAGAGCAGGAAAATTGAACCCAAATCATTTTCCAACCAGCCATGGGAAAAAATTACAAAAATTAAAAAGGACAATCCACACAATCGCACAATTAGCCGGGGTATGCTACGGCAGGACCGCACCCGCCACGGAAAAGCCGTCAAAGACCCTACTCAACCATGAGCGGTCAAGTTCGCGGTCCACCAGGAGCATTGCTCCCCATGCCCGAAAAGTCGACCGTATGGTGGCACACAAACAACAAAACAAAAACCAAAAAAAAGGGAGCCTCTAAATGGATAATAATCGTTTGGCATACCTTTTAAAATCATTATGAAATTTTTTCAAAATTTCATGGATTTCGCAGGGTAAAGCAACGCCACTTGTGATCAATAACTGCTCAAAATGAAAACGGAGCTGGAGTCGGCGAGGATGTTCACACCTCCACAAAACATGGTCAACATCCTCGTCCTCGTGTAAGTCACAAAACCGACAAGCGGGATTATCTATCCTGCGAAACCTAAAAAGATAAGAACCAAAATCACCATGGCCAGTCAAGAATTGATTCAGGTGAAAATTACCAAAGATAGTGCGGTCATTAACCCTGCCAATAAATGAATGTAAAACAGGACTCTTAGAAGATGAAATCCATTCATTTTGCCAGCTGGTGGAAACCTCAAATCTCATAATAAACTTGGACAAACTATGGGGCAAGGGTCGAGAAATGTTGACCGTTTCCAACGTTGTTGCACATTTGGCCTCACTGTCGGCAAGCTCATTACCATAATAGCCGACATGAGCTTTTACCCAGAACAATTGGCAGATTGTTCCATTATTAGTTAACTTAATAAGATCCACGTGGGTATCCCGGGCGTCGAAATTATCATAAGAGCAATTCGCCACAGATCGCAGATCGGAATAAGAATCAGAAATGAGCGCGAGCCTAACTATCTGCTCCCCCCAAAATGCGGCCGCCCACG
>JAFIDM010073136.1:4857-20644 GCA_023159025.1 Thereuonema tuberculata
GTTTCTTATGGTAATGGTAAAATATATTTAGATGAATCTGATAATTCAAATGTAATATTGTTTCTATTTAGTTAAATGTGGTCATCCATATTGTCATATATTTCATGCAAGGCACTTCCATAAAAGATAACTTGAAGATGTAGTCACCAAAGGTGGAGAAACTTATTAAAATTGAATTATATGAGTTAATGATTTATTCAGAATTTAAATATCTTACAATAGTTGCTGCAAATTGGCAATAAAAAGATGGACAAAATGGGATCTGCTTTGTCCATTGGATGTACTGAAATCCGATACTCGTATAAATACATTATCATCTTTATTAGAGACAGATATTAAAAAGCAGGTTTTTTAACTTAATAGATATGAATACCACTTTCACTGTTTCTGTGATGAAAGCAAGAAGTGGGAGAAATGTCATCTGTAAAATGCATTGCTGGTCAGATATTCCTCAGAAACTGCTAATCTGTTTATTCCTCGCCTGTTTTAGAGACAAAAATAAAAACTGGATCAAGTTTAAATCAGTTTCTCTCCCTTCAGTTATATCCTTTTCTTTTGTTTATCGATAAAAATTAAACTAATCCTATCCCAGAAAAGATCTCCAAAATGGATTTTTTTCGTTAATTGAATTTCATTACATGCTCTCACACTATTTACCACACCCAAAGGTACCGTTATTCCGAAATATCAAAAAAAAAAAAAAAACAATTTTACTAAATTTAAAATCCCTTTATAATTAATCAAAACATTACAATAATTTGAAACAATAAACTCTTCATATCAAGGAAACATCTGCTCAAAATAAAAAAAATTTAACACTTAAGTTAATTTTACTGCCCAGTCTCTCTCTCTCTCTCTCTCTAAGCTGAACTATGAACTGAAGGAAGGCTCATTTGATTATTACTACAATTTATCAACATTTACCCCTACTTTTCTTTTACGTACCCATACCTTCAAACATCAATCTTACCAGCCTCTTTCAACTCCAAAGTTCCTCTGAAAGGAATCCGAGTTGCACTCATTAGTCCTCCGACGCTTGTCCTCCAACAAGGAAACAATTGCAGAAATTGTTAGCGCTGTAGCGAAAATAAAACCTACTTGCCTGGGTTCAACCAGGGAGTAAATGAGCTGTTTCCTCTCCAGTAACCGAGTCTCTTCTCAAAATCTCTTCTTAATCTCAAGATGGCGCTAACAGATAACAGCTGTGTTTTTCATGGGAATGACTCATACCACAGTTTTTGGGATGAGTGATTTATATTCTAAGCACATTTTTATGTGGTTCTCAGCGTCTGAGGTCTTGCATATCCCTTGTAAGTTATGCATGTACCGTATTGCCAACTTACGTCATGTTCTGTTCCACTTTGGGATTTCATTGAAATCCCACACCTGCACTTTGAAGACTGAAGATCTGTGCAACACTATCAGGTCAGTAGGAAAAGTTTGTTGTTTATATAGTGTATTATTTTAAGCAGAGAGAAATATAGCAATATAGTCATGAGATTGAAATATGTTTTTTTTTGGTCCTATTATATCGATAATTTGTTTCTTCGTGTTATTAAAGTTCCTCTCTTGGACCTTCAATAGGTGATCATTCAAATGTCTCTTGTGGTAAAATGTGCAGTTTTTCATGAGAATGACTCATACCACTGTTTTTGACATGAGCGATTTATATTCTACGCACATTTTCAAGCGGTTCTCAGCGTTAGAGGTCATGCACATCTCTTGTAAGAAAAAAAAAACACCACATAGATAAAAATCAGTTACCAAGAAAATGGGTGAAGGTACACTAGGGAAAAAACTTTACATTCTATTTTAACAAAAAAAAATCCCCTTTTTCTTTTAAGCAAATAGTAAACTTATTAATGAAAAAAAAATTATTTGCATGCAACAAATATTACAATAGCTTCATTTCAGCAAAAACAAAAAAACAATTTTACCATTTGCCCTCAGCATAAGTCACACTATAAGAAAAATATAAGTTGTTGGTACATAAAGCAAGTTTATAACAGTAGAGATTATTAAGCTGAAAAAAGAAAAACAGATATAAAAGAGAGATGTTTGTTTGAATGAAAAGCAATGAAATCTAATGAAAAAACTGCAAGGTGCCATAAGTTTATAAAGTTAATGAGATCATAGAGTTGACAAAGAGATAGATAAATACATTGAAATATCGAAAGAATATTTTGCAGATGATTGTTGTTAAAGCTGCAATAATGATATTGATCTTAAGTTGCACAATTAAATGAAATATAATAAGTAGAAAAACAAACACAGATTTCTATTCTTGTTCTTTATCAATAGTTGTGCCTTGATGTGTCTGTTCTGACTTAGTACTGAAGATACTCATGAAAAATATATAAAACAAATGTCATTCCTCAATCCAAACATCACAAAACATTTGCAAAATATAATTGAATTCTGAAGTTTCATAACAGGAGAATGGCTGAGCAAAAATTGACCTAACCTAAATATTCTTTATGAGCAGTCGCTTAGACAATGACTACTACTCAAAGCGGCCTCTCAAAGCTGGTGTTAAAGCAATTAACTACTGATCTGAAGCATATTTAGAGGAAAATAATTACTATTTCAAAACTGCAGAATTCTGACAATAGCATAAAACAACATTAATTGAAAGTGTCTCACTCACAAAGATTGAGCCAAAAATGCAAAAAATCACCAGAAATAGAAAAATAACAGAATTACATGAAGTACATCTGTTTTACAGGCTACAACCTAAGATCACATAGCACCAGGCATTATCAGTTTTCACCACCATCTTATGGAATACAGTCACAAACTAACCCAGTATGCTGTGATACAGCCCTCTCCATGCAGTATCTGGATTTTTAAGGGTAATTCAGCATCATTTCATGATAGTCACAGAAAGGCTTAGAATTGTGTCCAAAGAGGTTCAATACATGCTCAATGATCACTGGCAGTCCACTAGTCATAGAAACATATAGAAGATACAGTGAAGAAATGTTAGTAATGTGTGTGTCATATCACTGATGAAAGATCTTGATACCATTCAAAAATGACATAATATGGCACCTATGTCTGTTGTACTATCCATATAGCCATAGTTATCGAATGTGATCAACATATGAAACTAATGGGATTCCATATGATTACATCTGGTTGCCAAGTGTGTGCTGCTCTAAAACATAATCTGCATTTTCCTGTAGCCATGTTGTTCTTAGTATGTTGTGCTTCTGCTGATCTTTATTTGACTGTAGTGATGGAGATGTACATAATTGCCACAAACAATCCAGTAAAATGTTCTTTACAGTAACTTTTCAGCTTTGTAACTTTTTAATTGTCTTGTTATACTTATGGTGATTTCCAACTGTATTCGTTCATCTCATTAAACAATATCAATGCCTTCATTCCATCAATAATAAGGTCTTCAAATGCACAAATGTTTGATTTTAAGCAATATTACCAATTTATCAATCTGTACAGATGGCATTGTAGCATCAATAACAATTTGCTGCTTATTTCTATTCTACTTTTCGATACAACAGATCCATTAGTATTTGTTTGCCTTTTTATCTTTCACACATTTCCCATGATCTGCATAATTCTCAGTGATTTATATATTGCACCTGTTTGCTCACGAACCAATCTGTTTGTGAATGGAACAGCTCCTAAAGGGAAATTTAAGTATTAATTATTGTGCATTATAGCAAGTAACGTTTTATTTTCCTAAAGAAATCTCCAATTTTTTTTCTCCATGAAGTCTAGTAATTTATTTTTTTTATTTTTTGGGGGTGGGTGTTAGGATCAGGTTCTGTGTTATATGAATAAGGTTCATGGAGTAAAAGAAAAATTTAAGAAAAACTGTACTACACAATTTGATGCTAAATTAAATTTGGAGTTGTGCAAACAGCAGGAAATCCCCAAAACATTTGAATCTTAGGAATTGTTACATAATTAAACAAAAAATGAATGCGTAAATCAGTCAAGCTTCAACAGGCCCCACTTGAAGAGACAGCTGCTATCAGCAGAAAACAAATTTAACCAACTTCAACATCTGTAGCAGAGAAGGGTAATAAGAATAAAAAGTAAACATCATCTGGTGCTCAAAACGTTTAAGCAATGCATGTCAAAATATAATATTTATTTACAAGTGAAAATTATTTATTTATTTAGTTATAAATACAAAAACACAAAAGTCATACATGTTACTAAGAATCTAAGCTAATATCAAATCATTAACAAAATTTTCATAAAACACAGTCCCACACTCAAACCTAGTTAACATAAAAGTTAGTTCATTTCTGCAGTTGCTTCAATTCTTGTTTGTGTCTTATTTACTAAAAATCAAGAATACCATTTTTTTTTTGCAAAATAAATCGAAGATATTTACATAAACAAATGAAATGGAGGGCAAACGGATGACTTAATGTTGGACAAATTCAGTCAAAAGTAGTAAGATGAGTAAATATGAATTGTATCATCATAAGTCACCTTTGGAATTCCATATGGTTTCCTGAAAGAAAATCCTCTTCCCGTATGTTCGAGGGCCACGTCTGTGAGAGAAGACCATTATCTGCTTGTAAGTGCAAAATGTCAAAGGACATGGTCTCTCACCATGGCAACTGGATGCAGATTTCTCTGTGTCTACAGGATGATCAGTCTCTTGGCAAACTGTATCCCAAAGGCTTTGTCTGGGAATTCTTTCTGCAGAAATACCACCTTTTTTTATCTCTTTAAGGTCCTGAATAGAATTGGTTTTCAGACCATTTCTAGTGGATCAAAAGGGAATAACACACTTTGCTGTTCACTAGGAGCCCATGGCAGTTGGATGCAGACTGTCCAGAGGATGAGCAGACTCCTAGTAAATTTCTTTTACATAAGAAACCCAACTTTTTATGTCTCTTTAATGCTCTCAAACATCGACATAATTTTCTGACACCATTTGTAGTGGGCTTAAGATGTAATGCACAATGCTGTTTCCTAATGTTGTCTGATTCAATCTCCAAAGTGATTTCTGATGAGCATAAACGTGGTGAGATCGAGGCCACCACACTGTCAATTATAGAACAAAATTTATAAACTTAACAAAATAAACTACATTACTAGTACTTTCACAGTGTTGACACTGCTTCATCAGGTGGACGGTTACAAATTTAAAAAAACAACAACATTGGAGTCGCAGGAGAACAATGGGTCACGTGTGTCAGGGTCGGTCCATTTTCCATTCGGGGGGGGGGGGAAGGGTCGCTGCTTCGTTACGTCATCGCTTCGGGCCACGCATGTAAGGGGAGAAAGTTGTAAACTCCGAGATGAATGAAAGATTGCGTAGATTTTGTAGCATGAATGTGGGGGAGGGGGCAGAAGGTTATGCGTAAAGGTTTTAATCGAGAGAATAAATGACCAGAAAGAAGATTTATTAATTGAAGTGGAAGCAATTTTGCCAATGAAGATGCCAATATTAAGGAAGCCATATTGGGGGAGGTTACTGCAGACAAATTGTCATTGTGGTGATCCTCCTCCGTAAGGAAAGGGAAGATCGTAAGGTTTTAATCGAGGAAAAAAGAAAAAAAAAATTGTTTAAAAAAGAATGAGCAAAAAGAAGAATGAATTGAAGTGGACGCGATGTACCCATGAAAAAGCTTATATTAAGAGCCAAGAGGAAGGTTTATCTGCGAAAAAGCATAAAGGGAGTGCCGAGAGGAAGGGAGGGGTGAAAGCAAAGAGGGGCTGGTTACTTATGGAAGCCATATTGGGGGATGGTTACTACGGACAAATTGTCATTGTAGCAATCTTTGTCCGTAAGGATATGGAAGCTTTCTTTGCATTTCCTTTTGAAGGTGTTCTTCTCATAGCAGATGATTTGGGGTTGCTCCGTGTTTACTGAATGGTTCAGAGCTTTATGGTGGCCTACAGTAAGATAATTGCAGTCATTGTTTTTAATGGCGTAGGAGTGTTGTCCCATGCGCGCTTTCAATTCCTGCTGTGTTTCACCAATGTATTTACAAGGGTGGTCCCTGCATTGAATTGCGTAGACCACCCCTTTGGGTACCTTCTGAATAGAGCATGACGAGGAATCTCCTAAGAACCGGTTAAGAGAAAGAGTAATGGGGGAGGTGAGGATGATGTTGTGGGATTTCAGGATGCGTTGAAGAGCGGGGAAGATTGAAGGGTATGGAGGCATAGTATTTTCTATACTGGGTATCCTTAGGTAAGGGGTTGTAAATGTTGTGGAGGGAAAGGGCTATATTCTGGGAAATGAAGGATATGGGAAAGTCATTGGAAATAAAGATTTGGAAGATCTGGTGGAGTTCTCTGAAGAAAATTTTCTCCGAACTGGAGATATAGAATGTGCTTTGAACCGCCATATTAATGACATTTCTTTTGAATGCAGGGGGGCACGCCGAGTTGAAATTGAGGGACAAACCGATATTGGTGGGTTTCCGGTAGACGGCTGTGTTAATGCCAGTGCTTGTGCCTGTGAGGTACACGTCGAGGAAGGGGATGGAAGAATTAACCTCTTTTTCTATTTTGAATTTAATGCTGGGGTGCATGCATTCCATGATGTTGTGGACGCTGGTTTGCATATTGGGGTGAGTGTAAAAGAGCAAATCATCAACGTAACGGGTGTAAAAGGGGATGGGGATCTTTTTGAGCTCGGAGAAAACGTAAGCGCTTTCTTCGATATAAGTCATGCAAATCTCTGCTATGAGAGCTGAGGCGGAGAGGCCCATGAAGAGCCCTGAGGACTGGGTGTATGCATCATCCGCAAATGTAAAAATTTGCATGTGATACATAGCATGGATTAATTTGAGAACATTGGAAATGGGGGGGGGGGGGGCATTCTTGAAACCGATTGTAGAGTTTGACATGAAAGAAGTTAAGGGAACGCTGGATTAGGTCCTTAGAGATGGAAGTGAAAAGGACATCAACGTTCAGGGAAAAAAATTGGTGTTGGGACAGAGGGGTTAGAGATTTGATTTTTTGTATGAACTCTTGGGAATTAGAAACATCGACCACAGGCGAACTATTGAGAAGGTCGAATCGTTCATTATCTCATCAACATATGAAGATACGTATTTGTCAGGAGACAAATAGAAGCCCTACCGAGTGGAAGGCTGGGGACGATTCCAGATTTGCCTGAAGCAAAAGCGAGAGGACTAACTGCCTTAAGCAGAAGCGAAAAGTCGATAGGATTGATTGGACTGCAGACAGAAGCAGTATCTGCCCGAAAGACACAGCTATGGCGGGAACTTCTTTGATGACACGGAGATACGATCCATACAGGGTGAAAAACCTATCTAGATAAGTTCTAAACAGAGAGACGATAACTACCGCTAACTAGAATTGAATGATCCTCCCAGAATAGTTCGTGATAAAACTACTGCGGAAGAATAAGCCTAACGTCGGTAAAGTCTTATAGATTAGGAAAAGAAGACTTCAGAGAAATATACCGATACGACTAAAGACAAAGAACCTAAACAAAAGAGATTGAGTTTTCTACAAGTGTACAACAAGCGAACAATTCCGACGATTCGATGTAAGTAAAAATTTTACTGAACTTTGTCAGTCAGCCTAATGGGAAATATAGAAGCAAGATAGTTCTAGAAATATCAGTTCCTGGGAATAAGTTAGGATCTAAGAATTCAACGAATTTGTTTTACAGTAGAAGTTAGCGACGAGCAGTTATCAGTTAATATCTCTAGTATAGAAGAATAGATATATTAAAGCTTCTAGAACTTTGATAGCTATACGTTAGTTAGATGATCATTGAAGAGAAGAGACTTATAATTCAAATGACAGCGGCTTCAGTAAAAGGAGCATAAAGACGGCTTCAGTAAAACGAGCATAAAGATGGCTTCAGTAAAAGGAGCATAAAGATGGCTTCAGTAAAAGGAGCATAAAGATGGCTTCAGTAAAAGGAGCATAAAGATGGCTTCAGTAAAAGGAGCATAAAGATGGCTTCAGTAAAAGGAGCATAAAGACGGCTTCAGTAAAACGAGCATAAAGATGGCTTCAGTAAAACGAGCATAAAGATGGCTTCAGTAAAAGGAGCATAAAGATGTTAGCTTACCAGAAGAAACAAGGCTGCTAATCAGAAGCAAGTTGTGCCCGTAAGAAGAATAGAATTGTTAATTTTAAGGACATTGAAATTTAAAGAATTCTAGTAGAAATACTGAATTATTGTTGAGCATAAATTGATTAAGCTATTTGTAAATATTTTGTTGCCTTATTAAATGTGTTTAAAGATTTCCAAGTTTTAGTATTATTTACTAAAGTAATTTCGAGCACTTATTCTTACTCTGCTGTTAGACTTCGTTAAAAATATATAGTTAAAACTTTACAGTTATAAAGGGACCATAAATTAAAAAAGTATGCACATATACATTAAAACCTACTTTACTAAGTAAGTAAATAATTTAACTCAATTGTTTCATTTGCTGTACAGTCAGATAATATGACTAATATCTAAAAGCTTTACTTACATGTAGGTATCAAATTCAGATGTCCGAAGTAAAAAAACTACAATTTAAAAGTTACATTTTCTAGATTTAGCATGAGCAAATTTGTTGATAGATACTAGAAACTTGTATCACCCAGTATTCATGTTGAGTGCTATAGTTAGTGAGGTTGTTCAATTGACTTCATTTTTAGTCCTTTTCAATTTTGAAAATGAGTTCTCTCCTGCAGTTGCTAACTATGAATGACAAATAGATGCACAAAGCATTTTCTACATTTTTAAAACAAGACTCAAGAATTGTAAGTTATCAAATGGTACAACTGTAACTCTAAAAAGTCTTGTTTAGCTTTAATATGAAAAGGAAGATCAGTTTCTGATCTGATATTTTTTCCAAAATGAACAAATGAAAATGTAGCAGAAAGGAGATCTCTACGATAAGTAGAAGCAGAAAAAAAAATATCCAAGAATAATAAAAGAGTTATGTGGTGGTGATGTGAATGGCTGCGATAATACTTAACATCACAGTGATCGCCACTGCTTTCTATGCAGTAGCTTAAGAGCTGTCAGGTATTAGCATAACATCCTGGATCAATGTGTTTATCTTGCAGCCAAAGTTCTGATTCCATTTTGAGATACAATAATGCCATCCACATAGTGGTTGACCAAACGTACACAGGGAAATAATAATCTGAAAGAAATGGGCATACAGAGCACCTGACCTCAATTCGATAGACAGCTTGACAGAATCATGTTATAAAAATTGTAAATATCTATATCCAACTGTCCAAAAACTCTAAGAGCTCAGATTTGTTCTTTTAAAAGAATTCTGATGAATCCCTTGAAATCTAATCGAGAATTTTATTGGCAGCATGAATAGTCAATTCCAAGCCTATATTTTACCCAAAGACATCAAAAACCCTGTTAACAAAATGTTATCATCAAACGCTTCCATATCAACTGTGGCTGTTAACTGTTGAACACTGTAAGTAAAATTCTCGATTTTATCAAATCATTATTTCAGTCTGTTATCACAAATTTATTCTGTAAATTTCACTCATATTCAAAAATGGTTCATTTCTTCACAGTTTATGGTTTGTAGCTTAACTTTTGAGCAAGTTCATTTTAACAAAATTCATAAATACTCAGAACTGACAGAACTTCAAATATTGCAGAATCATCACAAAAGTTCCCAAATCCAAAAAGTGAACCAATCAGATATTAATTTAATAAAAAGAAAAAAGCTTTAATGTTCACTAGATTTTACTTATTCAAATTTTGAGGAAAATAATATAATTTAACACATAAATTACTTGTAACAAGATTGTAAAATTCTGACAATAATGAATATTACAAATATTTTTCATTCCACAATAATGCTTATTATTATTTATATTCTGATTTCAAATCATCTTTTTATAAGAAAATACATCTGAAACTTAGGACAAGAAATATATCAAAATTAAAAAAAAAATAAAAATAAAATAAATATAATCTGTGATGGAGACAGTGAAAACTCAATAACTAAAAGTAAAAGGATTTGGAATCCAAATCCTCGGATAACACTCTAGCTACTACAAAAGGTATTTGACCACAAAAGCAACAAGAAAAATAATAAATAAATTACAAACTCTCTGATGGGTAAAAGAAAAGCAATTAATTGAAAAAGAATGCCTTTTGAGTCGAGCTGATACTCTGGGACAGCCGTTTCGAGCTTGTTGGGCTCTCCCTGCCAGAGCTAATCAGCCAGTGCAAGACTCAAAAGGCATCGGAGGGGAAGATTTAGGAATTCGTGATGGAGACAGTGACCCCTCAATAACTAAATGTAAGAAAATAAAAAAAAAGAACTAAATGTGGAATCCAAACAAGTTCGAAACGGCCATCCCAGAGTATCAGCTCGACTGAAAAGGCATTGTTTTTCAATTAATTGATTTGCTTTTACCCATCAGAGTTTGTTATATATATATTTATTATTATTTTTCTTGTTTCTTTTGTGATCAAATACCTTTTGATGTAGACTGAGTGCTACCCAAGGATTTGGATTCCACATTTTGTTCTTGTTTTTTATTTTCTTACTTTAGTTATTGAGGGATCATTGTCTCCATCATGAATTCATAATTCTTCCCCTCTTACGCCTTTTGAGTCTTGCACTGGCTGATTAACTCTGGCTGAGGAGAGCCTTACAAGCTTCAAACGGCCGTCCCAGAGTATCAGCTCGACTCAAAAGACATTCTTTTTCTAAACATAACCTGGTTACATGATAATGACTTATCGTCATTCCCTATTTCTTGATTATAAAGAATCAGAACAGGTAAGAAAAATATTAAATATATAGAAATCCAAATAAGAGGGATATAAAATTACATAAGGTCATTATAATAAAAGAAAAATACAGTAAAGAACAAGTAGATTCGAACAGAATTCTTTTTCTTTTTTTATCTGTCTTTAGTCTTCACAAATGATCTGAAAAAAGTTGATAATTTAACTTTGTTCTATTTATTGAATTAATAAGAGTAATTTAAGCTATATTAATAACATTTCTTTATATGTAATGTAATTTATATTAATCCACCATGACAAAACGTCACATATCTAAAGAAGTATATGTTGTTATTATTATTATTATTATTTATTTCAGTAAATTTATAGAATTTTACATTTTAAAGAAAATGACAAAATATCTTGCACCCTTCTACGGAATATTAGTGGGTGCCCTTGATTTTTTTTTTTATCAATAAAGATAAAATTACTGATAGCTATAAATTAACACAGTTGAGAATCATTATTTTAAATCAATGCAAATAGTTTCAAAAGATTTCCATAACTGCAGGAAAGTTATGGGAGGACGCACTTGCTTTGCTCACTACGACTCTTCGATGTCGCCAAAACAGTCACTTGGGAAATATTTACTTTCTTTCAAAATAAAATTAATACAACTATGAAGTTTGAGGTGGAGATTCAGATAAATATAATCTATGAATATTTGGCATCATTAGTTTATTTAAAGGCGAGTACTTCCAGCGAAACATCATCAAATAAAATTAATTCAAACTATGAAATTTGAGGTGGCGGCACAGATAGGCATATTCTGATAAAATGATAGGTGAAACCGGAGATGAGGGTACCAGCCTTCGAGGTAATGGCCGCTTTGGAACTACTTTCGGAAACGGAAAAAAATTAGAAAGGGCAAAAATTTTTTCGAAATTTCCTTAAAGATACATCCTGCAGCTTTGGATACCTAACTTGGCTAACCTACAGCTAAAAGGAATCGACGATTCGTTCCTCCGGAACTCAATAGCATGTAAGTTGTTTCTTAGGCTAATTCGCTCCGCCACGTATCCTTCCGAACACTGCGATTGCTTGGTACTCTCTCCTCCGGTTTAGCCAAATGATATTTGCAGGCGTATCTTTTCCGTGAAATATCCAAGGTTGGTACATCAAAGCAAAGCATATTATAAGGTTGTGTAACTCAATGTAGATGGCGAGACAAAAGTCTTGATTGTTCATTGGCTCCCTGATGTGACGTTAGCAAAAGCCCATTTCGCCAATGTTACCATGGTTTCGCAATCGGCAAAGGTGGAATTCTGCGTTCATTATTATTGGAAATGAAAATACACTAAAATAATATAATATTGTTTGTAATAATAATAGTCAATCAAAACACCAAAATAAAATTGTTAGAATAATCAACAATATTGCAGGTGATGATTTAAATTTTTAATAATGAAAGATCGTAACTATTTTTAACGAAATTGCAAACACTAATTCTTGACTTTTTTTGTTTTACTTTTTTACTGTTCGCCAGTCCTAGTAGGTATTCAAAAATAAACAATACCTATACTATAGGTGCTGATAGATTAATTTATAATTATTAACTGTAGATTGAAAGAAAAGAAACGTAACAAAAGTTAAAAGTTAAAAATTCAGAGTAAAATTCTCATCAATTACGTCAGCGATTAATGACAACCCTTTTAATACTTTTTTAGTGTTTTAAAATTATATTTTTCCAAATTAATTTGACTGAATAATTTATATTTTATATAGTTTTCCAATCTTAGACCAAAATTATTATTCATTTTATTGATTTGAAAGATTTTTAACCAATTATATCTACTTATTTTTTCCCTATTAACATTATAATGTTATTCATAATAATTTTATAAATAATTTTTTCTATCATAGTAGGATTTTTAAAAATTCGTACCTTAATACGAAAGGACTATTTAAACTTAGCAATGGTTGATGAAGCGCGCAAAAAAGCTAAGAAACTGAAAAAGATAACTATATAAAAAATAAAAAAAAAAACTTTTACTTAATTGTAAGATAACTGCCTAAAATTTGTGATAAATAAGGTTCTGTAAACACTAATCCTGTATTGAAACTCCATGTTTTGTGCATTGCATTTTACGATTAAAACGTATTTCCGATTTTCTTTCTTATCTGAATAAAAATATTTCTTGAAGTTTGGCAACAATCTGTCAAAAATACTTTTCAAATATTCTCCCCGTAGCTTAGTGCAGTTCCCGGGCGCATGATGACGTCACTCGCCTCGGCAAAGATTCCGTGACTGAAAATTGTTCAAACAATTTCCCAGTCGGGTAGGTTTGTGAAATATCATCCAAAGTTCTCATTACTCTAGCAAAACTGTGGGATGGCGTCCAGATTTGTCCACTACCTCGTCCAAATTAGGCTTTGTGAAATTTTTATTTCTCTTTCTTAATAAAAACAATAGAATTATAATATTTTAGCAGAAGGTACAGAAAGGTGCATTCTATTTATATTTGCTTATTTTAATTATTTTTTTGTTTTGTATACTTTATGTAAACATAACTCCAAAATCGCCCATAAATTCCCCAAACCGAAAGCACTACAGTTACGTGATCGGTTTGTGACGTCACCCACGGCTCTATCCAAAAGCACAGGGTTTTGCCAACACCACCTGTTTGTAAAAGACAAATTTTTCCAAATTTTATGAAAAATATTAAGATAAAAAAACAACCTATATTTATGCATGGTTTTGAGGTTTGGACACCATAGATCCTCTTTTTGAAATCATGTGATTGGTCAATTCAAAAACCACTTACCAATAACAAAAGAGCAAAAGACAGATCTGATGTACTGAAACTCATTTCAGAAGTAGGATTGTTGAAGAATAAATAGTTTTAAATTCGGCAACAATTATAAAATTATTTATTCTTCTACAATCCTATATCTGAAAACAGCTTTAGTACATTACATAAATCATAAGCTCACGCCATCGGGTGCAAGGTAGCTATGGCAATCTGAACCTCAAAAATATACAGAAATACAGCTTTTTTTGTCTTAATATTTTTCCTATAATTCACAAAAGGTGGGTTTTTTTTTTGAAGTTTTAAAAATTCGTACTGATTTTTATTATTTTTGGAGCCTTTTCTCACAGAAATACCAAAATAAACATCTGCTTGGTATAAACAAATTTCAATGCTAAAACCCTAGCAATCTAGCCTATCAACAGCCTCTTTGATCTGTGACGTAGGTTGTGACGACACCACTATAGTTTTTCCGCCCGTTTCCTGACTTATCACTAACCGATTTCTGTTTGACATTCGTATATGTCGGATTTAGGTAAGAAGCCACTGAAATGCAAATTTTGTGAAAAACCCTTTTCGCACAGAGGACATTTAAATCGTCACATAAGAACCCATACAGGTGAAAAACCATTCAAATGCGAAGTTTGTGAAGAAAGCTTTTCGCAGAAAGGAAGTTTAACTAAACACATAAGAACACATAGAGGTGTGAAGGCATTCGAATGCAAAGTTTGTGAAAGAAGATTTCCGCATGAACAATATTTAACTTGTCACATGAGAACCCATACAGGTGAAAAGCCATTCAAATGCTTAGTTTGTGAAAAAAGTTTTTCGCAGAAAGGAAATTTAACTAAACACATAAGAACACATAGAGGTGTGAAGGCATTCGAATGCAAAGTTTGTGAAAGAAGATTTCCGCATGAACAATATTTAACTTGTCACATGAGAACACATACAGGTGAAAAGCCATTCAAATGCGCATTTTGTAAAAAAACATTTTCGCATGAAATATATTTAACTTGTCACATGAGAAAACATACATGTGAAAAGCCATTCAAATGCAGATCTTGTAAAAAAAGATTTTCGAAGAAAGGACATTTAACTTCTCACAGAAGAACACATACAGATGAAAAGCGATTCAATTGCAGAATTTGAATTGAAATTGGAATCTTTACATTAAGCTTGCTTCCAGGATAGGAAATGTTGCCTATCAATTACAAAATATCTGAAACCATATTTTATGTAAGCATTAAAGGGGAGGGGGGTGCAAGTCTTAATTCAAGAGTGGATATCATGTAATTCTTACTTCTTAAAATGCCGTTAATAACATAATAAGGAGAAGCCAAAGTGAAGTAGTAATTAAGTGTTTATTATGTTATCATGTAATTCTTATTGTTTTAATTAATAGTTCATTGGTATTTACTGTAGATGATTTGGCAATTCTTAGTAAGCACAAGGGAAGGGGGGGGGGTTTAAATGACGAAAAATGTGCTTCTGTAATATTTGGACAGCCCCTATCTACTCCCTAAATTAAGCTTAAAGTAACTGATCCATTCAATTTGTTCTTGAGTCAAAACTCACAGAAAATCCTCTTCGTATGCAGGTTCCTATTATCTTCAGCAAAACCTAACATGCCTTAATGAACAACAAGAGAGGCATTTTGAAAATGGGATTTAGAAGCTTAGAAAATTGCTTCAAATCTTTCATTATATAAAGTGTCAAGGGTAAAATCAGTAATTAAATAATTTTTCTAAGATTTCAGTAATTACCATGTAGCAAAGATTTTAGTGCAATAACTTATCATTTACCTCAACCATCTTACAGTGATTGTGGGTTCTGTTTCTAAAGAGAAGAACATGGTAAAAACATTTCTATTATTATAGGGAGAGTCATTCACTTTTTGTGATAACATATTTTAAAGATTGTACCTATAAAAAGACAGCACTAATATATATTATGTTATGTGCTACTGCCCTTATTTCTAACAATTGCTCTGCATCAAAGTTTCCATTGTAGTAGGATTTTTGGCAGAGAAATGAGTAGAATACTGTTCCACTCCTTGAGTGTGACTTTCCAAAAGCCTGCAATCTTCTTGCGTCAGCATTTTCTGAGTATACGTTTTAGAAGTCCAAAGCCACAGTGGTTCCATGGGACTGGCTTCAGGGGACTTGGATAAAGGGGATGTCCTGAATTCGCCTTGACTTACATGATTGCATAGAAATTAATCGAAGACTTTGTCGTTTGACTTGAGACCTTGTTCTGATGGATAAAGACTTGTATTTGTATA
>JAFIDM010073137.1:7805-20644 GCA_023159025.1 Thereuonema tuberculata
ATGTTCTTTACTTAGATATGATACGATTTTGGTAGTGATAAATTTTCTTAAGGCACTTACACGTAAGTTCGTGAATCCTGGGGTGCAGTAATATGGTCTACAGGCTGAAAACAGGCTGAAAAAAGCCGGTTCAATTCACGGCTGAGATCAGGTTTTTTTCTTTGAGATATTCACTTCCAAATGGGCTTAAGAATTACCCAGACTTCTGTCAAAGCGAGGTGCGGTTTTATGTCACGAGATTAATGGCAGAAGGATAACCGACTTACTATCCCACTCTAACTTCATCCCAATGGAAGCACAAATATTCGAACCTGAACATCGAACACCACAAAACAGCCTTTATGGTAGAGGATATGTAAAATAACTCTGTTAATTTCGCTTACATCAGTTAAACAACTTCTAATGATATGAAAACATCTACAAATTTAAAAGTAACTACAGAAGATTGCATTGATCTATCAAGAGAAATTAATGGATTCTTGCAAGGGATCTTGTGATGATTTTTGTCTCCACGAAGTTCTTTGCAAGGAAATTTGCGAAATTCAATCAATTCTTATAATCAGCCAATTTCAAGAACATGGATTTAGATATTGAAAAGTAACTAAAACTGAATCATAATTTTTCCTCTCAATACCTTCCCTTTCAATACCTTCCCTTTTCTATTTGAAGATAGGATAAATTTGACCTTTTAATTCTTTAAATACAGATGTTTAAAATTCTAAAATGTCAATTCATATCATTGCAAGAAATTATATAAAACCAAAAAATTCAATTCCCTCTTTCTGCAGATTACACCTAAGTTGATTCCTTCAAATATATATCTAGAAAAAAATGCGTTATGCGTATTTTATTGGAATTTTTACTAAAAATTACGGGGGTTCTTTACTCCTGAAGAAGATTTTGCTAACTGTTTACTCCTAATAATCTAACAATCTCTTTTATTTCTTCATCGGTGCTAACATATCTTATAAAAACAGATTTTTCTTAATTTTTTATGAAATCACTAGTCGGCTACCCGTCGCTTCGCTCCGGAAGCCTCGCTTATGTAACGAAAAATAACTTTTTATTTATTAAAAAAACACACACACACACAAATTACATCAAGTAAACTATTAATAAAACTAAAGTTTTATAAAAGTTTTTCTTTTTTTTAATTTAATTTTTGATGACTACATTCTCTCAATCCACGACTGCTTTTAGAACCAGCGTGTGAATCATATATCTATGATATATTTTTATTTTTTACAGAGATCAGAATGTAGTCCTCGTGGTCTGATGGCTAAGACGTCTAAATTCGGAGCAGAAGGCTGCATGTTCGATTCCCGTAGCGAACTTGTAGAAATTATTTCTATTTTCACAAATTACAACAATTGCACCAGACAGACAGAGAAATAAAAGATTTTAGTAATATAGATATACTTTTCAGTGGTTTTTGAGTTCCAAATAGTACTGGTTTTTAAGTTACAAGTAGTGATTTTTCAGTATTCTACCTAATAGAAATAGTGCTTCTTTCTTTCTTGACTATTTTGTTTATTCAAACATCTCCCGTGTTCGGGTGCTTGTTTTTCAATATCACATAGAATTTGATTAAGTAGGAATATTATATTTAAAATATTCCAACATTTCGTCAATTTTAGTTCTAATTATCATTTTCGAATTACAAATAAATAGGCGGAACGCAAATAAATGAAAAATCTTGAGATTCAAAAAAGGTTAAATTCATTCATTATTGATTAGGGGAAGGGGAAGGACACACAAGTCAAAAAACAATATAAAGTGAGTAGTAGTCATCTTGGCCTAATGGATAAGACGTCTGACTTCGGGTCAGAAGGTTGTATGTTCGATACCTGAAGCGGACGTTGCATTGTAAAAATTATTTCTATTTTCCATTCGCTCAGGAAATTGCGCCGGACAGACAGACAGAAATAAAAGATCTTAGTAATATAGATTATAATCTAAGTCGTTACTTATCTGCCATTCCTTCGAAAATTTTTACGACAATTTCTAAAATTTACCAAAACTACATCTAATTTTAAAAATCTGTGAAATTAAATTTACCATAGATTGCCAGGTTTTGGCCTCAGAAAAACACAGATACAAAATTATGAGTTAGTTCTTTTATTAATTTTTGGAATAAAGTAAGATTTTACCAATTTAAGCTAATAGTATTTTGATATTTTTAAAGATTTGTACTTGAAATACATTATTACCATCAATTATACTTTACCAGCTTAAAGAGGCTTCTTTGAAATCGTTCCTCTTTTTAGTAAATTTCAATTTTGATTTCTGTTTTGGATTAATAAGCCTCGTTTTTACTTTATTTGTTTCGAATGAAATAATTATCGTGAAATTACTGATAGTACAATTAAAAAGATGATTGGTTTAAAGTTGTAAAAGTGATAAATAAATGAATAAATTGTGAATGTTTTTAGAAAACCTGTTTAGGAATTAGGTTAATTTAAATTTTATCTGATTGTCTTCAAGAATTGAAAGATAATTTTATTGTTAAAGAAAACCATCAATACTCTTAACACATATTGTAACGACAACGTAGTGGAGTTATTTAAAACTAATAAATTTTTAATGAGATTCGATTTTTCAACAAAGAAAATAAATCTGTTGTAAAGATTTCTTTACAATTCATAAAGTGTTTATTGAAAGCTTAAGAGAAGATATTTGTCGAGGGTGAGGGGAAGGGGTCCAAATCGCTGCATAGTAGGCAGTGCGTTATTTTCTATTTGAGCATGACGTCACATGGATTGCAACTTGGAAATTCTCTTCGATTCAAATAAAAAATAGAATGCTTCATTTTTTCAAAACTTTCGAAAATAAAGTATATTTGTTATATATAATTAATTAAATAAATGAACAAATAATTAAATAAATAAATAAATAAATCGAAAAAAAGGACCTCTTTCATGATTATACTGAGACAGAAATTATAAATTTCACTGTTATTTTCATCACATATTACAAAGTAAAATTAGTTTGTAACTATATGGTTTCACTTAAATTAAACCAATAAAAATTAAAGAAATGAAATGCCAGCAAAAAATTTCAATAAAGAAAGTTGATGAAATTCTTGAAGTTTTTTTTCTTTTTTTGTTTTTTGTTATTTGGATAAATAAGTGATGTTTACGCGTGTTATAATATGTCGTTGATTTAAATAGTGTAAGGAACTTAAAAGGATCCTAAGATTATGTTGAAAATATTTACAACAAATAATATTTGAATTATTTTTTAAATTGTTTGTTGTAAATATTTTTAACATACATTTAAGTTCGTTTCACCATTTAAAAAAATTGTTATTTCATAATATTTAATAATTTGTTAAATACTAAAAAGGGTATTGGGTCTGTGAACTTTTAAAGATTTTATTTTATTAGTTCTTCTGCGATATTTTATACACACTGTATTTTATGTCAATCTTAAAAAAAAAAAGTCTAGAGCTCAGAAACTGGGTTATTTTAATTAGTTTCATTTACTTGATTTTTGAACGATGAATCCTTGCAGTTAGACTGAAAGAGATTTTAGCAAATTTATATTCTTTTAAAGATTACCGTAGTCCAGGAAAACTTTGAATTTCTTCTGTAGAAACTTTTTCGTAATTAGATTCGATATTTTGTCAATGAAATATTTCTCTTTTAAATACATAAAGAAAGTTTTTTACAAAGATATTTTGAAGGAAAGTAAAGTGGAGTTACAATTAGAGATAAAAATAAATACATTTAAACTTAATATTTTTTCGAATTCTTTTCTAAATTACAGTAAGTGAGTGACAAAGATAATATTTAAATCGGAAAAAAAAATAAAAAAAATTTAAATTTAAAATTTCAAAACTTTTTGTAGAGAAATAGTAGAAGTTTTTTTTTTTTTTTGCACATAAGATGATAACAGTGAGTATAAAATGTCGACGTAACCTACTAGTAAAAACAAGGTAAGTAGTTTAAAGTTTCTCAAGAGTTCAATAAACGAAAAATAGTCTTCGTAATATTCAAACAATGTCAGTACGCTACCATAGACATATGTAGCACTGAGCCCATTGGTCATTCACTTCAACAAATATCATTCACTAATAATTCTTGGAATCTTAATACATACATAGTTCACTGCGTATTGAATCACATTATCTGTAGCACTATTAACACTGTTGTACTTAGATAATGAAGCACTGTAAAAATCACTTAACAATGAATTAATCACTAAGCTTCAACTGGAAGCTTTTAAGTATTTCATTAATGAAGATAATTGTGTTATTAACTTCTTGACAAATATCTGCTTCAATAATCAATAAATAATTCACAATTAATCCCTTTTCCAATAACTACAACTTGAATTATTTTCCTTAATGAAGCACACTGGATTCGAAGCACAAGCAAAGTTAATTATTTCGTCATTGTATTTTATCACTAACACAATTTATAATATCGAAGTTCACTTAACTCGATATTATCTGCTTAACATATAATTCTAATTTCACTTAGTTTCCTTTTAATACTGGAGCACTCTCTTTGCATTTTCTTTAAATTCACACGAATTAATTTCTGCCAAATTAATTCCGTTTAAGCTTTCAGTTCTGTTCAATTCAATTCTTTAATTCGAAGGATCACTAATTTCTCACTAAACCCGGTTCCCATTAATATAGAAAGATATAACTTACAGTACTTGACGTTGTGGAACACCAGATTAGGCCAACGCATTTTGAATCCATTCCTTCGAACTTGCCGCTAAGAGATCACTACTCGGTCTGTCTCCTGTCATCTCACTGATTCGACTGTCTCTGCACTGCGTATAAACTTTCTACCAATCGGAGAGTAGCGCTCCACGCAATCGTCATGATGACGTCATGATTGAACCTTCATGATCTACATCATGATTGAACCTTAAATGATCTACGTCAAAACTCATCGTTGATTAATGAACGGTCTGATTCTCATCGATCCGTTCTTTAACTCAAGTAACTTCTCATTAGTATTTGTTTACTTTTTAATTTACATTGGAAGCACAAATCAAATAATAATATTTCGTATTATTATCTCTACACTTTTCATTTGAGTTATGAAGTGTCACGAAATTGCTCTGGAATCCAATCTTGACAGCAATCCAGGTGACGTCATTGAGTTAGCAAATAGAACTTTTTTTTCGCAGCGGAGCTAACCTTCTATTTTAAATAACCTTGGTATTACATATATTGTATTAAGAACTCCGTTCCTTCAACCACTTCCAGTTTTAAAAAGAGCTGTAACAATAGACGTCATTAAGCGATAAATAGCTGAGGATATACTTGAGTGTTTTAAATTTTGATACTTCACTCTCAGAACCCTAAAACCTTAATTTATGGCTACTGATTGATTTTGATATTTATGTAGAGAGGATAGTATTTTTCGATTATCTGAAGCTCACCTGTATTGCACAATCGCATTTACACGTGGACACCTTCAAAACTGTATTTACGCCAAAGAACCTATATAAAATATATATATATAGGCGTATAGGTTCTTTGTTTACTCATCGCAATAGGCGGAAGGACATCTTTGACAGTATTTTGTTTGCAATTGCTGAATTATATCTCCATTCTTTTTAAAAGAAAATAAATTTTCTCGTTTTAAACATTTATCTATAATTTTTTTTATTTCCTTTATCAAGACTTAATCGTCAGCTACGACTAGACCCACTCGGCTTCCGATAACCAAAAAGTACAGAGAATTTCTAAGAAATCAAGGGGTTAAAAGTACTTAAAATGTTATTTTAATCTCATTATTTGGTTATGTCTTGAAAAAAGATTCAACTTAACAGAACTAATTTGCATAATAATTTATTGAAATATATTTTAATTTCAGTGAACTCTGATCTCATTCAATGATATAAGAAAAAATAAGAATTTGGTTCAGATGTCAATTATTTAAGTAAGTATTGACGTAACTGATAGGAACTGAGCATGCATCATCTTTAAAATTAGTGTTCGAAAACCGCCTTTCTCAATTATTTCAAAGCTTTTAAAATGCGAAATACACGTAGTAAATTTTTATATCCTCTTGGGAATAAAACCACAGGATATTACAGATTGTGTAAAATATCGTTCTGAATAACAAACGAAGTTTTAAAATGAATTTTCAGTTGAAATTCTCAAGCCTGTCCGTGGTCTTTATTTACAATTCTTCAAGAAAATTTTGTAGTGGCTTTTTTTCAGATCTCACATCTCTGTCCGGCTTTATATAGTTTAGTAATGTAAGTTAATTTTATTTTTATATTCTATACTATTCGAAATTGCAAATGATTGATTGAAATCTTTGCTTTGGGAAACTCGAAGAGAAATATGTAATTTTTACATGTATAACAATAATGAGCTTCCATTAAAAATGTCCTACATTAGGGAACGAAACGGCATCTGACCTTTTTAAAATTGAATTAATTAATTAATTAATGATTGAGGTTATAATTATTGATCTTTTTTTCTTTTACATCAGTGAACTTCAATATTCTCTTCAATGTGAATTAAATGATTAAATTCCAATGATCTTAGATCCAGAAAAACTGACTTGACATTCAGGATTCAAATGGAGAATATTCCTTATTCTCTTGACAATTAGTCAATAAATATTAGCTTGCAAAAAGTTTCGTTTGACAAGTCACTAATATTAAGAATTTTTCTGTCTTACTTCTGGTGTTTTGAAATTATTGGCCATTACTTATATATTGTTAGTTCACAATCTTCCGTTCTGTGGAAGAAGAATTGATTTTTTTTTATCAAATAAAATGTCTTTATTGAAATACTAGCTTCCATCATTAATGTAGTTGAACGTTGATCAATCAATGCGATTTTAAATGAATTAATATAGTATCAAAATTGGTAAATGTAACTAAAATAGTTTGAAGTCAATCTATTTCAGATCTAATTAAATTGAATAGATTTTCTCATAGATTTAAACTATTATTTTATCCTATATTTTATAATTGACTGAACACAGAATCTTTACTTGCAAATTATAGTATTTCTAATATTATAAAATGGATTGATTGTAGTAGTAATTGATTTGATTCTTATTTATATCTAAAATACAATTACCTTTGCTTTGTTCCTTTCAAAACAAAAAAAAAAAAAAAATCCTACTGTTTGAAGTCTACATTATTCCGTTGTTTTGGTTGTAAGAAAATAAATCATTGGACTTCATCTATTAACAATATATAAATTTCCTGATAAATTCAGAGAAGATTTAAAAAAAAATAATTTGAAATAAGAACAGTTATTATTCTAAGAACTCGAACTTCCAGTGATATTCTTACAGCTGATTGAAAATAAATTGCTGTTGATGTCTGATTGTATCTATTAGTCATTTCCGAATCTCAATATATTCTCTTTTTTTTCTTTATTAAATCTGGCTTTTTTAAATACAACATTTGTTAGCTTTTATTTCTTTCTCATCTCTTATTTACATTTTGAATCCTTTCTTTAAAAATACATCTCCTTATCTATAGATTTGATGTTCAATGTTTATTTACAGAGGGAGATACTCGTAACTATTAATCCCTATGGTAAAAATAGCATCTTCTCACTTTTAATTATCATCAATTTGTAAATTACACAGTTTCATTCCTTAAACATGAAATCTATATTAACGATTTCTTTTTTTTTAACAAAGCAAGTTCTTAATAATTATGTGGTCGTGCTTTATTATCGATGTAAGCTTTTAAATTGTAAAAAAATATAAAGATATTATTTTTCTATTTTCTTCTATTATTTTAAAACAGAAGTCCTATTTGCCTAGAGCTAATCAGTATTTTATTCCTATATTTTTATTAATATTTTTAACTTTCGAAAACACATTTTGTAGTTTAAAACTATAAAATTTTAGAACTATAAAACAATAAGCGAACAAAGGAAACTACTCCAGGAGGAACCTCAAAAGGGAAATCCTCCGTCGCCAATGGCGGCGCAACCAGGCCTACGGATTCTGGAGAGCCTGAACCACCATGCACAGGTAAAGAAAAGCCAACACCCCGAGGAAACCCAAGACAAAACCTAAGGCCAAAGAAAAAGCACTTCTTTGGAACACTAAATGTCAACACACTACTAAAACCAGGAAAACTTAAACAACTCATCAAAATGGTAGATGAATACCAAATCCAGATTCTGGCACTCCAAGAGACAAGGTTCACGGACGAAAACACGATGGACTCGGAGGGATATAGAATATTCAAAGGGAAAGGTGACAGGAATCCCATGAGAAGAGGAATCCCACACCTTGGATTCATAGTGAACAGGATTCATAGTGAACAGGAATATAATAAACTCAATTACAGAGTTCTACTCGCCTAACGAACGCCTATCAATCATGACACTGCGCTGTTCAAACAAGTCATATACCTTAATAAATGGTCATGCGCCAAACAATAACGACAACAACAAAAATCCAGGAAAAGTCGAGAGCTTCTGGGAAACCATAGAACATGAAATGTCAAAAATCCCTCCCAACAACATAAAAATCCTCTTGGGAGACTTCAATGCCCAAGCTGGAAAAGAGAAGAAATTCCAGAAAATAGTGGGAAACTACCCAGCACATAAAAGAACCAACAGAAATGGAGAAAGATTGGTGGACCAATGCAAGGGTGCCAACCTCAAACTAATGTCCACAAATTTTAAAAAATAACCAAGAAAACAAAAAACCTGGAGGTCACCAAACTCAAGCCTGGGAGAATTCCAAATCGACCATGTAGCTATCTCAATCAACAACCAAAAAGAAATAATGAATGTTAAGGTGAAGAAAGGTGCCAATATTGAGACAGACCACTACCTGACAATGATTAAAATGAAATTCATCCCAAAAAATGAGAGGACACAAAGGCAGAACCCTAAACTTCCAAGGATCAATACAGATACACTAAAAATAAGGAAAATAGATTTCCAAACCAAACTAAATATTGACTCAGAAGACTGGGAAGAGATCAAGACAAAACTAATCAAAAATCCCTTGAAATAGCTCCAAGTAAAAAAAAGAAAAAACACGCCTGGTGGAACGAGGAATGTGAAAACTCCTTGAAACTAAGGATAAACACCTGGAAAAGATGGTCCTCAACAAAAAGGGATGAAGACTACAATAACTTTAAAAACCAAAGAGCCCAAACAGCAAAAACAATAAGAGCAGCCAAAAGAAGCTACGAAAAGAACCAGCTCAACCAACTTGAAGAAGACTTCAAAAAGAATAACACCAGGTCATTCTAAAAAACCTTCAAACAAAATCTACAGAAATACCAAGCCCCAAACCTTTGCTTCAAGAACACTGAGGGGAAGCTAGCACTAAACAACCAAGAAAACTGCAAAATACTGGCAAATTACTTCGAGAAACTTCTCAACTGTGAAAAACCGAAGGAAAACTTTTCAAAGTCACCCCCAGTACACAAATTCAAAAATTCAGAACCCCCCTGTCAGAAAGAGATTGAACAAATAATAAGAAACCTTAAGAATGAAAAAGCACCGGGAGAAGATACGATTGTAGCTGAAATGTGGAAATGCGTTGATGCCGGCACGATCCAGAAACTATGCAAAGTTTTTCAAATCATCTGGGAAACAGAGATATTACCTGAAGAATGGAAAATGGCGATTATCCACCCAATCTACAAAAAGGGAGACAGAACGGATGCCAATAACTATAGGGGAATATCACTCACGCAAGTTACATACAAAATCCTCTCGAAAGCTTTGCAAAACAGGCTGGAACAGCAAGTAGACCAACAACTAGGTGAGTATCAAGGAGGATTCAGAAAAGGCAGATCCTGTACAGAACAGATCATGAACCTAAAACTTATAATCAAACATCGAAGATCAAGAGCCAAGGACATATATGTTACCTTCGTTGACTTCAAAAAAAGCCTATGACTCTATCGACAGAGAGACGCTATTTAACATCCTAGAGGAATTTGGCGCCGATGATAAATTAGTGGCCATCATAAAACAAACCCTGACAAATACAAAATCAAAAGTCAGGTTTCTGGGGGAAATGTCTGAACCATTTAACATCAAAACAGGAGTAAGACAAGGAGATGGTCTGTCCCCTTTGCTATTCAACTGCACGTTAGAAAAAGTCATAAGAGAATGGAGAAAAACCATGAAAATGAAAGGCATACAGAAATACAGAATAGGCAGAAAAAAAGACAACCTAGAATTTGACTGTCTGGCATTTGCAGATGACCTAGCAATCTTTGCAGAAAGCCCAGAAGATATAATCATACAGATCGACATACTAAAAGAGACTGCAGAAAAAACAGGTCTACAAATCTCCTTTGAAAAAACAGAATACATGACGAACGTGAAGGATGCTCCCAAACACCTAAAAACAAAATATGGAAGAATAAATAAAGTCAACAAATTCAAATATCTGGGAGAAATAATCCAACCTAATGCATTAGACAAAGAAGCCAACTTTGCAAGATCAAGAAAAATGGAAATGGCATTCCAGTTAACTAAAAATATATACAACAAAAAATCAGTCTCCATAAATACTAAACTTAAACACTACAATACAGTGATTAAACCAGAATGTTTATATGCCTCGGAGTGTCTTGCAATGAACACAGCCAAACAACTAGATGAAATAGAAAAGAAGCTATGGACACATGAAGAGAATGGAAGAGAGTAGAATGACAAAACGCCTCTTCAATTACTTCGACAAAAACCCAAAGACACAGATAACCTGGTTCAAAGAGATCAGAACCGACCTAGAGGAAATGAACATTACTGAGGAGGAAATAGAAGATAGAAACAAATTCAGATCAAAAGTTAAAGACTTTAAGGGTTTCCAGAGGAGGCAGAAAGTGATTGGGAGCGGAGTTTGGACTTTGGAAAGACGGGAAAAACAGAGGGAAAGGATGAAGGAGTATTGGAAGGAGAGAAAAAGGAAGGAGAAGATGAAATCATGAACAGTTATTTCACGTGGTCCCCAGTCGGCCAAAATCGAAAGAAGAAGAATAAGCGAACAAGGCACAAAAGCAAACCAAGAGAATTCATCCCTGAGCTATCATCGCATCCGAGGGAGTCTGAAATGGGTAGAGAAATTTCATGTTATTTAACTTTTAAAAATACGGCATTCAGAAATAAAGCAAAATTGTATTTATTATTAAGCTACATAAGTTTTTAGTAGTAATTTAAATTTAACAATTAGAGAGACGAAATTACAAATTCGTTATTACTCAAAAATTTTTAAAATTATTATGTTATTAGCATCTTATTAAATTTCGCATTGTAATATCTAGAATAAGAAAGCAAAGAACAATAAAATGCAGTATTTTGATTAAAATTGTATAATTTTGATGAAAGACTAATAGAAAAAGATATTACAGGAAATATTATTAGCTTACCTTCCAATAGAAAAAGGAGGCTTTTTAAAAAAGTCAGAAATTTTCACCCGTAATTCTCTAACTAATGGTCCGACATTTACCAAAAACAATAGGGTTTTTCTTTGTAGAAAGCTACAGCTACCTCTAAAGTTAACTTTACACAGGGGCGTATAAAAGAGGGGGGGGGGCGGGGGCCCCCCCCCCCCGAAATAATGAAGAAGGTATGTCCTCCCAATGTTTTTTTTTTGTTTTGGGATGTCTATTTAATTATATTAATCTTGCCCCTCCCCCCGAAAATGTATTCTATAAACGCCACTGACTTACCAGTTTGTAAAAACGTAATAAACTGGGATTTGAAAAAAAAAATCTTTGAAATAAATTTGAATCTTATATATTACTAGAACTCTAATTTTTATTACAATCTGTCTGCCGCATTGTGAGGACAAAGCTTGTAAGGTAGAGAAGGGGGAAGTAAATTTCAATAAATGAGAATAGGAGGAAGGTCAAATTAACTGTACCTATGTTGTGAGTTCATTCGCAAATAACAATTTATCAAATTAGGTTATCAAATTTAAACGAGATGGGTCAAGCCATTTTTAGCGTGTTGAGCATACAACGAGAACCATTTTTGATATTCATAGAATGAAATTACTCAAAAAAGAATCATAAGGTTAAAAATTAAGATACAATTAGTTATCATGCAGCTACAAAGCCATAATTAACAATGTAAGTATGGAGACAAGAACAAGGAGAAAACATGAAGATCCTGTTTCATTTTGAACAATTTCTATTTATCGAGTACTATACAAGAAACACTTACATAATATTAAAGAATACATATTAGTTGTATGTCATAGATTTCTAGATAATATCTTAGGTTAATAATAACACTGATCCATGTTTATTAATTATTCATTCTTCTAAACTCTTAGTTTCAGTCAGGTCTATTCTTTGTGGCGACGACCTAATAAAAAGAAAGCATTCGTTTGATGTCGTGGCTTAGTCACGTAATAGTGGTCGTCAGAAATCTGAGACAGACTATTAAATCCAAACCATTTTATTAACCCTTTATATTTATATTTTCTTTTAAACCATTTGTATTTTCTTTCTTTGTGGAAGCCTATAAGGAGTAACAGAGATTAATAACGTTCTTAGATATTGAACGAAATCATTATTTTGATTTTAAATTTTTTCAATAACACTTGTCTTTCTAATTAATGGAAATTGAATGTTATTTATTTTTTTCACAAAAGATCTAAATAAGATACACATTACTATTTTCTTTCTTCTTTTTTCATTCGAAATTAATATCGAGAAACTAAAAAGAGATGTTTATTATTTATCTTTTAATGCATATCAAAGAAAAAAAAGAGATGAGCAGATAGGAATAAGTTTGTCCCATCCACGATAAGTTTTATAAGATTTCATTGAAATTCCAGATTTTTAACATTAGATAACTATAAGTTATGAAAAATTTATAATTTTATTCAAATCGCAATTGAAGTAAA
>JAFIDM010073138.1:0-20511 GCA_023159025.1 Thereuonema tuberculata
TTTTTGTTGGTTTTTTTTTTTTTGGTTTACTTAACTATAATTTGCTTAATTCTTCTTCAGATTTGATATTCATTATTTTAGAATTTTCATTTTTCCGAACCAATATTTTGGAATTTTTTAACCAAACGAATTTGTATTGTTTATTTTTTGCTTCAATTTTTGTTCGCCAGAAGAGATTTTTTTGTTTTGATGTTAAGTTTTCATTTATGAATATTCTTTCTTGGTTATTATTTTTGAAAACATTGCTATTAGTGAGGTTTTTCATTTGTTTGTATTGTGTAATCCAAATATCTCTGTCCTTCCTATTTCCAAATTTGACAATAATTGGTCTGCTTTTATGTCTATTAATTCTACCATATCTATGGCATACTTCTATATTTTCCTTAGAGTACTGTAATTTCATAGCTTCCGCTATTTTTCCTATTACTTCTTCAACGTTCTCGTTATCACTTTCTTCTATCCCTATTATTTCAATATTGTTCTTTCTCTGTTGCGATTCCAGTCTGTCTATAGTTATTTCCAATTGTTTTATATTTTCCTTTTGGATATTATTTTCATTTTCCATTTCTTTTATTCTTCCGGTGATTACTTTTTGTTCAGTTTGAAATTTATCTAATTTGGATAATATTTCTTCGTATTGTTTGTTTATGAAATTAATAGACTCTCTGATATCCATAAGTTCCTTCATAATGGTTAGTCCCAATTCTTTATCTATTTCGTTGTAGGTTGAGTTCATTTCTTTGTCCTGGGAGGTAAGGAGATTCGCTGAACATATTTGGCTTATTTCTTCGCCTGATTTATCTTCTTCTTCTTTGCTTGAAACTTTTCTTCTTGAAGTTATATTATTGCATTTCTCACATTTCCAATGTTTTATCCTAGACGGTGTAGAATTCGCCGTTATTTCTTTGTCTTTGACACAAGCGATGTATTGCTCGGTGCCACAGCCCATACATCTGAGTTCTTCATGTTTGATTATCTTATTGCACTTAGGCCTGCATTTAATTTTTAATTTGGCGTATTCATTCGTACTAGACATACTTTAGGGATAATAGTGAAGAAAATTGGAGTGGAAAATTAAAGTTTAATTGTAGTTAATATGTGGTATATTGAGTTGTTTATGGAGCGAAAAAACTGCACGTCTTACCTTTCTCGACGCATGCGCCCCCTATGATCGATTATGATTATTAACTGTAGCTTAAGGTTTTGAAAGTAGTATTTAAAAGGGTTATTCCTCTACATTTTTTTGGATGTTTTTTTATCTCCCTTTCTGAAGAAAGGAAGAATATTTCGTTCTCTCTATTTATTTGAATTTGTTCGAAACCCCATATTTGTAATCAAACCAATTTGTAATCCATTCTTAATTATTGCATTGTAAGTTTTTCAGAATTTCATTATTAATCTCATCAGTTCATGGAGCTTTATTATTCTTTAATTTTACTAATACTTTATCTTATTCTCTTCTATAAATTTTTATCAATTACATTTGTATCTTTTATAAAGTAGTTTTCTTTTCCAATATCTCTTTTCACGTTACAGTTCGCATATGTTTCCTTTCCTTATAAATATAAAATATCTCCGTAACTTGTCTATTCGTAATTCGTATAATTCCATTTAAAGTCCCAAATTATTTATTAAAATTCAGTACCTGTTTTTTTGAAATTTTTTCTATACTTTATTATTTATAGCCCTCATAATTTTCTATTCTTTACATAATTTAATGTACTTTCTCTTTTCATTTAGATACAGTATATTTTCCTTTGATTATCGTGCCCCTTAATTTACTTTTTTAATTTACTTCTTTTTCTTTTCTTCACATTCTTCTTCAAATCAATCTAATTTACATTGACTGCTTAGTTGAATGTAGACACCGGCTGTTGTGGAACAACCAATGCCAATTAAACTAATCTAATCTATTTAACTTAAGCCTACTTTTAACACCTTTTTTTTTTCAATTTCTAAATTTTCATTTCACCGAATATTATATTTCTTATCTTTTTCTTTCGTCTTTTTAATCTCGTCCCTTATTGCTTTCTCCGTAAAATGTTTTCTAATTACACAGTTATTAATAATAAGACAAGTGAATATAATTTTGTGCTAAAGCATAAGTTTAAGGGCGACCCGAAAAAATAAAAATAATTAATAAAAAAATGAAGTACATTAACGTAAGGAAAAATGAAGAAAAAGCTGGGAAAAAAAAATAGTTAGCAAAATAAGAAAAACAAAAAACAAAAACAAAAACCCCAAAGCCAATACTAAGAAAAAAAAAAGGTTAAGAGAAAATTTTTTTTCTTATATACATACCGAACCGACAACCTTCCCTATATGAAACTGAGACCTTAAGCATCAAGCCATAGCTGACAACTGCAATGAAATGGTTGCATTTCTAACATTTAAACTAACAACGAAAAACTAATGAAAATATTGCCAAATATCTTTTTGTTTTTTTTGAAAGTAAAAATCCAAATTTCTTTTCAAGAAGATATTCGTAAAATTCTACAACTTGCCTAAATGCTTAATGTATTTATACAGCGTAGGCTAGTGATGAGCGATATTTTAGGACTGTGATTTTTTTTTTCACAGATATCAGAAAATCCCAGTTACTAACATTACAACGTAACTGTGACTGTGCTTTCCTGAAACAGTGAAGACACTAGCGGCATTATGATGAAATAAATATAATTGAGAAAACATGATATCTGTAGACGAGAAGCGAACATATTTCCTTTAATTTTTTATATTTTAAAGACAACAACGAATAATTTGTGTGAAAAAACTAAACAAAAAGCAATTATAGTTCATCTCTTATAAGAAAAGTATTGAATCATTTTGATTTGGAAAACAATGCCAATTGAGTTAATTGTGACTGCGATTGAAAATGTGACTTCACGACTGCACACTCGCTCGCCGTTCAAAGTTCGAAAAATTGTTGAAAGTAATATTATTCGTTACACGAGAGGAAGAAATGTTAACCGTAGGGATGGAGCAAAATTAGATAGTAGATTTATTTCGTTAATTGAGAATTTATCAAATTTTGATTCTTAAGACAATTATGCTTCTTTTGATGAATTGGCTTTGTGTTGATTTATTCTCATTATTATTATTACTATGTGATATATCTATTGCTTTACTTTGTTTTTATATTCATTCTTATCCTTTGTTATTCTCAATTTTAAGTAATTAAGCTTGTAATATTAGATAATACATTTACATGATTAATTGAAAATTTATCAAATTTTTGATTGTTCAAACAATTATGTTTTCTTTTAATGAATTGGCTTTGTATTGTTTATTTCAATCATTATTATTACTATGTGATATATCTGTTCCTTTACTTGGTTTTTGTATTCGTGCTTATCCTTTGTTTTTCGCAGTTTTAAATAATAAGGCTTGTAAAAGGAATTAGAGAATAAATTTCGAAAATTCATCTTTTCTTTATAGATTTCGTATTTATTTCTTTCGAGATGAGGAGGTGAGTGTGGGCTTATTAATTATGTATACGAGGAAGACGATTAGAGAGGTTTATGGAATATTTAAGTTATCCACTAGTTCCTGAGGCAAATTGGCCCACTCCTCCTTCAGAGCACGAATGAGATTCTGCTTGATTTCTGGAGGGTATTCAGCAATGCGTCTCTCCCTTGCATCCAAGACGTTTTAGATGGGGTTCAGGTCTGGGGCGTGTGATGATCAGTCGAGGTTATGATTTGCCTCAGTCTCCGTAACTGACTGAACTGATTTTGTACGATGATTGAGTGCGTTGTCATCTGTGAATAAAAAATCTTCGCCTACATTACCACGGAAAAATCGAAGACGAAGTAGAAAAACTTCAATACAATATAGTTCTTCAGTCCTAATTTTTTTTTTCTGAAACGACTCTCATCTGGGAAGAGTACAGTGGCCCATTGCCGACTTGTCCAATTTCAATGGAGTCGACACCTTTGCGAACTTGGGCTACTGTGATATAACCACGCAGACTAAAGCCTTCAGGCATATAATTCTCTACACAATTTGTCTGGATATTTGCGTTCCTGTGATGGAATGGAGGCGATTCTTAAGCTGACCAGACGTGGTGTGGCGATTACGATTTGCAGTAACAGCTAAAAATCTGTCTTCCTCCGTCGTCGTAGATAGAGGGCGATTTCCTTGCAAATGTCAGGGACACATTTCAATGGTTTCAAATATTGCCCGTAGGCAGAGTGTAACACTATGGGCGATTCCAAAAACCTCTCAAACCCGGCATTCGGTAAACCGGCCCCTATCGTAATCCATCCTGGTCCTGAGTAATTTTTTTTTTAATAACTAAATTCGTTTCCATATTTTGAGTCAACTTGGCAGTTAGTTATGCTTTTTAGGTGGAGAAGAGACATTGCATCATAGAAACGTTGGCAGCGAATAAAACAAACATCGATAACTTAATTTTTTTAAAGTAATGTGAGCAGAATAAAACCATTTAGTGGTTTACATTTTAATTATTTTGTTTGGTTCCATTAAATTGTAATTTTTCATGTAAATTTGAAACATTAAAACATAAATTATAAATTAGACTTTTTTTTTTATTTTACAGTATGTATATTGTTAAAATGTAGTTAACGCATTTGCATAATTGTACTGTATACAATAAATAAGACAACTGTAATTATAAAATACACTTCTTATTTGTATTGTTTTTGTAAACATTTGACTGCAAAATTATGAAAGTGGCGTTAAATTAATTACACAGGGCATTATGTCTTCAAAAAAATCGAGCGATTGATTTTTTCTTAAGAACACTCTCGGTAGTCCGGCTTTTCTGTAAACCGGTCTACTGGGCGCCATATTAGGCCGGATTTGATATGTTTTACTGTTGTTCCAAAAACTCATGTGAATCATCCATCGATTAATAGCGTCCTATTGCATCTTGAACAACTTTTATGCTAACATCTGTTTAAAAAAAATTCCAGGTTCCGATGAAAATGACATGTTAGAACAAAACCGTGAAACAAATAAATACCTATGAACTGCTTAATGTTTTCTTATATTTAGAAGTTATCAATATTTGCTGTAATATTTATTATGAATTTTTAAAATTCCAAACCGGTCATTCTGGTTGTGAAATATCAACTTAAAGGCCATGCAACGTGACGCTTAACCGGCTGTGGGAGTTAATTAATATCTCTATTAATTTTTTACTTATTTAATTCTCTATGACAAATATGTCAAAGATTTAATTTTATCTGATACAAAACAAATGATAAACTAGGCTGTGTTTGAGTTTCATAGTAATAACAGCTTTCATAAAACTGAAATAGTCTACAGCAGTAACAGTTTTTCTTACTCTATTTTCATCAGAACATTGCATTTGAAAAAAAAAAGTTTGCGAAAATTGTTGTAATGAAAAAATGTAATAAAATGATTTTATATAAATTATCTATTTGTCGTTATTAACTTAAATTTATTTTTTGTAGAGAATAAAATATATCGTAAGGAATGATCAAAAATTTTTGTATGGACTTTATAGTAAGATTTCGTTATAATCATAATAGCAATATTTGAGTAACATCAACAATAAAGTGCTATATGTTTACCATTTTTTTTTTTTAATGATAATGTTTTTTTTTTAATCCTTTTTTTACAAATTTGCAATTAGTTCTCCTAAATAATAATAGTAATATTATATATATAAATATAGGTAATAATAATATTAATATTAAATAATGGTAGGTAGATATATTTTTATTTTGTAAATACAAAATATTATACAATATAAATAAGATTACTAAACTTCTTTATTAAATTATCTCAAATAATAACATACAAAATTGAATATTTAGAAATAATTATTGTAAATTATTAAAATAACTGCTAAATTCAGTAATTAACTTTGAAAATATCAGTTACCTTTTATTTATTTTTTACAAGAAATTCATATTTCAATATTTCGATTTATCCCCAGCATTCTCCAATCTGTTTTTTTCTTTTACCACAGTTTGTCTGGGGTATTACTGATATTGCAGTGCTACTGTACTGATATCGACAGAGAGAGAGCGTTTAGTCGTGAAATCACACTTTCAAAAGCAGTCAAAGTTAACTCAAATGGCACTGTTTTTCAAATGAAAATGATTCTACACTCATTATAAAAAAAAAACGACGACCTATAAGGAGTTGTCCGATTGTAATGAAATTTCGTATGCAAAGACATTGGGACCGACCATACAAATGATTAAACTTTGGTGTCCAATGAATGAATAGCGAGAGCTACAGCGCATCGGAACTGCGCACTCAGCAGATGTATACAGGGTGTTTCAAAAATACACGGCATAATTTCAGGTATGTATTTCCCACATGTAGACAATCAAAATAGTTCATTACAACATATGTCCGGAAATGCTTCATTTCCGAGTTATGGCCTTCACAACATTGAAAATCACCGGAACGTTTTTCGTATTTACAGATGAAGCACAGTTCACACGAGATGGCATAACAAATTTCCACAATCAGCATGTATGGGCGTATGAAAACCCAAATGCAACTGTTGTATCTCATCACCAGGTGCGGTTCTCCCTCAACATGTGGGCCGGTATCATTGGTGATCGATTAGTTGGACCCCATGTACTTGTAAACAGACTTACGGGGCAGGCGTACACAAACTTCCTGGAAAACACCATACCTCATGTTTATGACGACACTCCACTGATCGATCGTCAGCACGCTCACTTCTTGCATGACGGCGCTCCTGCACACTTCAGTCGTACGGCTCGCCGGTACTTGGATCGAACGTTTCCTGATCGATGGATAGGTAGAGGTGGCCCAATTGCTTGGCCTCCACGCTCACCTGATCTGAACCCTCTCGATTTCTACTTGTGGGGCCATTTAAAATCATTGGTTTATTCGTCTCCGGTGCCTGATTTGGAATCCCTTCGGAATCGAATTGTGGCACGTTCTGAGGACATACGCAACATTCCTGGAGTGTGGGATCGTGTTCGCAGGTCATTGAGACATCGATGTGAGGTCTGTATTCAAGCAGGAGGTGGTCATTTTGAACATCTTCTGTAATGGCAACGACCGGCGGAACGAAAAACGTTCCGGTGATTTTCAATGTTGTGAAGGCCATAACTCGGAAATGAAGCATTTCCGGACATATGTTGTAATGAACTATTTTGATTGTCTACATGTGGGAAATACATACCTGAAATTATGCCGTGTATTTTTGAAACACCCTGTATAAGAAGCAATTCTGAATCTGATGATCAAACTTTCTGTTGCATTGCGAGTCAGGATACGACTGAAAAAATACCCCGCCGCAGGATTCGATCGTATTACGTGCAACTGTCAGAGTTAGAAAGAGGTCGTATCAGAAAGAGTCAGGTTGGGCAAATCGTAGAATCCCTCGTCAAATGGGTCGAAGTGATGCGGCGAATAGAAGATACTGGTAGGAATGGGTGGACAATGGCAGATTTCAGCGTCATGAAGGTAGCGGTCGACCTAGGGCCACAGCAGAGCGGGAGGATAGAGTGATTGTCAGATCAGCTGTCACAGCACCTGAATCATCGTTATCAACCATCAGACGTGCGACCCGCACACGAGTGTCCACCATGACCATTCAAAGACGGCTGAGAGAGCGACATCTACGCTCGTACCGACCGCTACGCCATCTTCCACTCACGTCTGCACACGGTCGGGCCAGATTACAGTGGTGCTTGACTCGATCCGGTTGGAATGATGCTGACTGGGGACGTATAGTGTTTAGCGACGAATCCCGCTTCCAATTGTGTCCTGACGATCGACGCAGACGTGTCTGGAGACGCCCAGGGCAGCGTGCTGGATCCTGCTTTCACTATTGCACGCCACACAGGCTCTCAAGTAGGAGTTGTGGTCTGGGGTGCCATTTCCTTTGATAGCCGGACCCCTTTGCTCGTCATTAGCGGCACACTTACAGCACAGCGGTATGCCGACGACATTCTGAGACCTGTTTTGCTACCCTTCCTTTTGCAGTACCCTGGCCTTATTTTTCGGCAAGATAATGCCTTACCACATACGGCACATGTTGCTATGACCTGTCCTGCATCTTGTGAAACACTTCCTTGGCCAGCCAGATCCCCAGATCTCTCTCCAATCGAGCATGTCTGGGATATGATGGGAAGTCGACTGCATCCACCAGGGAATGTGGATGACTTAGCCCGACAATTGGAGCAAATTTGAAAGAAATACCGCAGGAGACCATCAGGGAGTTTATCACTCTATGCCACGTCGTGTGGCAGCTTACATTCAGGGTAGAGGTGGGTCAACACCTTATTGAGCTCGTTACTTTGTATCTCTGTAACTCTGAAATAAATCATTCAATTTGTCTGAAATTTTAATCATTTTCTAAATTCTGTACATAATCTTCCTCTCAACCAATTTTTGTCTCCATTCGACAACTCCTTCTAGGTCGTCGTTTTTTTTGTTAATGAGTGTATATATTTCTTATAACAGATGAACTATATTTGCTTTTTGTTTAGTTTTTTTCACACAAATTATTCGTTGTTATCTTTAAAATATAAATATTAATGGAAATAAGTTCGCTTCTTTTCTGTAGATATCATGTTTTCTCAAATGTATTCGTTTCATTACACTGCCACTAGATGTGTACACTGATTCAGGAAATCACAGTCACAGTTCAGTTGTAACTGTTAGTAACTGGGATTTTCTCATATCAGTGAAAAAAAGCGCAGTCCGTGAAATATCGCTCATCACTAACATATAAGGAGCTATTGTATTAGAAGCTATTGATTTCAATACTTCTGTAATTCAGGATCTTCGAAATGAACTGAAAAAAAAAATACAGAGATTGAAAATTTGAGAGGCCAACTCAATAAAAAAACTGACGAACTCGAGCAATTATACTCGTAGAAATAGCCTGAGATTCTTTGGCATTTCCGAAGAAAAAAGGGAAGAGACTGACAAAAAAATAATTGCCGTCGCTTGGAAAATCGGAGTCACTCTACAGCCATCAGACATTGATCACACCCACCGAGTCGGCCGTCCTGGTAACAAACCGCGCCCAATCATCGCCAAGTTTGTTACATATAACAAAAGGAGTGAATTGTTTCAGAGCAAAAGACAGCTGAAAGGCAGCGGAATAACAATCAGGGAAGATTTAACAAGAAACAGATCGGAACTATTACAGATTGCCATTAAAAAATATGGCATTAATAATGTATGGACAAAAGACGAAACAATTGTAGTGAACCACGACGGCAATCGCATTTATACCACAACTGTTCAGGAACTTTAATAATTTTATACAGATACCACTTTAGTAGTATATCTCTGTTTTTTCTCACTAATGCTTATTGTTTAAATTTTACAGATATGGATATGCATTTCTTGTTTCTCATCTCATATGAATTAAAGTATTTGTGCAAATATGTGTGTATACATGTGGATGTATATATATATATATATGTGTGTATATATTCTTCCATTAATTGTAAGTTGTATGTGGTTACATATATTTCTATTGACATGTACTTTATATGTGTGTATGTGTATATGCCTGCATATATGTACGTATGCATGTATGTGTATTTTCACTTCAGACCACAGGTCGGAATGTGACCATGTTTATTTGCCCATATATAGTTTTTATAGCTCTGCAACTTTATATATGTATATATGTGTGTTTATATTTAGATATTTTGTATGGTATCGCGTATATGTTCATCACCTTTATTATCCATTGTTTTCACTGATCCATCCATGATTTCTTTTTTTGCTTTTTGATATGATAATCTTCTCGATTCATCCTTGAATTTTTCTTACCCATTCTTACCCATTGAATTCTTATGTCATTGCCTACTCCTATGGTCTTCATTTCTTGTTTCTCATCTCATATGAATTAAAAGCTATCCAATGGACGCCTTATCCCTTTGATTTCCTATAACTTTACTCTGCCTGTTTTCTTCCTTTTAGTACTGCTTCTCCCTATCTTCTTATTTATTTATTTCTCTCTTCCTCTCTTTCTCTCTCCCATGCCTGACTCTAGGCCTTTTTTCTTCAATCTCTATTATCAAAATGCCAGAGGTTTGTGTACTAAGGTGAATCAATTCTCGCTAAATTTACTGTGTGGTGATTACGATGTAGTCATTATAACTGAGACCTGGTTAAATGATTCCATTGGAAACTTCGAGCTATTTAAAAATAATTATATCGTTTTTCGTAGAGATAGAGATAGGGAAAACACAGCTAAGAAGAGAGGAGGTGGTGTGCTTATTGCTATCAAAAAATCCTTTGAAGCAAGTAGAATACACCACCTCGAAACTAAAGCTGAAGATCTGTGGATCAAAGTCAAACTCAAAAACAACATTAAACCGTTATATATATGTGCCTCTTATTTTCCTCCAGATTCTAAGGATGATCTTCTTAATTCTTTTTATCATAACTTAGAATCGAAATTGCACATCATAGGAGACCAAAACATTCTTATTGCTGGCGATTTCAATATTCCTTCTCTTTCTAATTCCTCTTCCATTGCGGCATCTAATCTAAATCTGTTTAAAAATTTCCTTAATTTATCACAATTTAACAATATAACTAACTGCATGGGCAGAACTCTTGATCTTGTTTTGGCCAATGTAAACACGACTACTGTTGAACATGATACTCAACCTTTTATTCCCGAAGATAAATATCATCCTGCACATTCAATTACTCAGAGCTTTATGTCATCCAAAATTAGCCACAGATACCCCAATCAAACCATAAGCAATCACTACAACTTCAAAAAAGCAGATTTTCTTCAACTTTACAATAGATTATCTCAAGTTAATTGGAAGAGTCTTTACAATATCAAAGATATCAATGATGTCACAAAGCGTTTTTATGATATCATTTATGATATTTTTGAAGCATGTGTTCCCCGAATTCAGCTATCCAAAAAACGTCAATCTTATCCTCCGTGGTTCACATTCGAAATTATTTCTCTAATTAAAAGTAAAAATTATTATCATTGGCGCTATAAAAAGTATGGTTATTCTCAGGATAAAGCTGAACATCAACGCCTTAGAACCATTACTAAAAACAAAATCAAAAACGCTTATTCGACACACATTCAAAATACAGAAAAAAATATCAAAAACAATCCTAATCAATTTTGGCAGTACATCAATAATAAGCCCAGCAACAATGACACTCACATCATGTACTACAAAAATAATTCACTTATTAACAATGAAGATACCGCTGCTGTCTTTGCCGATTACTTTTAATCTGTTTATCAACCCTCCTCCTCTATAAACATCCCCGATCTTATTAATAATAATAATTTAAATAACAACTCTGTGGCCTTTGATATTTCAATCGACGATGTAACCAATGCTTTCAAACTTCTTAAACCTAAAAAAAGTGTTGGTCCAGACCTCATTGTGCCCTATCTACTGAAAGGTTGGAGTCACCTACTCACACCTCCCCTTCACTATCTATTTTCTCTATCTCTTAAGTTAAATACTTTTCCTTTCTTATGGAAACACTCTAAAATTACTCCTCTGTTTAAAAATGGCGATAGATCTCAAATTACCAACTGTAGGCCTACCGCAATTCTTTCGGCTCCTGCTAAACTATTTGAGATTATCTTACATAAACAATTGTATCAAATGACACAAACCCTTATTACTGACACTCAATATGGATTCTTACCTAAGAGGTCAACTGTCACAAATTTAGTAAATTTTACTCAATCTATCTCAAATTCTTTTGATAATAAGAAGCAAGTTAATGTTCTCTATACAGATTTCGAAAAGGCATTTGATAAAATCGATCATCAACTGCTGCTTAATAAACTCTCATGTTTTGGTCTGAATCAGAAAGCAATTCAATTTCTTTACTCCTACATTACTGAAAGAAAACAATTTGTATATTACTATGGTACAAAATCCTCCGATTTTATTGTCAACGCTGGTGTATCTCAAGGCTCCAACCTTGGGCCTCTTCTCTTCGTTCTTTTCATTAATGATCTTTCCTCTATCTTGCAGAATACGCACTGTCTAATGTATGCTAATGACTGCAAATTCTTTAAAGAGATCTCAACTGAAGAAAACTGCATCGCTCTACAGAAAGATATGGATAGTATTTATAATTGGTCTGTAAATAATAAACTTTTTTTCAACATTCCTAAATGTTCAATAATTTCTTACACAACAAAGAAAAAAATGCTTAACTACAATTACACTCTAAATTTCGTAACATTAACCAGGAAAAGAGATATCAAGGATCTTGGTGTTTTCTTCACTTACAATCTTTCATTTCATTATCATTACGAACAAATAAAGCCAATAAACTACTTGGCTTTGTAATTCGTCAAGGATGCATCTTTCTCAATATCTCTACACTAATCTTACTTTACAATGCCTTTGTCCGCTCTAATCTCGAATATGCTTCAATTGTGTGGTCTCCATATCAACAATACTCAATCAAATTAATTGAAAAAGTCTAAAAAAGATTTCTCAAATACCTTTTTTTCAACACTTATGGTGTTTATCCTGACCTTATTAGTTACGAAACTTTATTAACTTATTTTAAAATTGAACCTTTAACGTTGCGAAGGCGAAGTGCCTCTCTTCTTCTTCTTCATAAGCTCCTTAATATTAAGATCCATAATTCTACGTTAGTAGGTCAAATTAATTTCAATATAACTACCACAGGGAGTCGAAGTAGATCCCTTTTTTACACACCCTCTGTGCGATCTAACATACACAAAAATTCGCCTGTTATTAGAATGTGCGACGAATACAATCGTCAGTGTCGTAATCTTGACATTTTTAATATGAATTTTAAGTCTTTCAAATTAGCCATTGTTTAGAGTCATCTGATTCCCCTTCTGTTCCTTTTCTCTCCCTTTATTTATCCTTCTTTCAACAACCTCTACCTCTCACTCCTCCTTCTTTCCTTCTTCAGTCCTTATTTCTTTATTTTGCCAATATCTCTAGATGTTGCTGTAGTTATTCTTATATATATCTTATGTATATATGTAAATATATATATTTTCTTTCCATTATTCTTGTGTTTCTTTTTGCATGTTTTGTATACTTTGTTTTAATTTTATATTCGTTTTCTGCTTTTTTTAATGATTTTTTCTATTTAAATTGTTTATTTGTTTTTATATTTGTTTATATCCTTTTATGTTAGTTTATTATTTTTTTCTTTTTTTTTAGAGATACTGTAACTGGGTATAGTCCCGTTGTATCTTCCTTATAAAATAAAATAAAAATAAAATAAAATATTTCTGGCATTAATCGTTCGATAGTTATTTTGGGAGTTTAAACTGTTCATTGTTATTTGTTTGATACAATATCAGTATATATATGCGTTAGGGATTGTAGGTTCATAAAATTGTTGGGACAATTAACCATGTATTGCAATTTTTATGAAAAGTAAATTTTAAGAAATTTATTTGTTGATGTTATACTATTTGGTGATTGTGTTTATTTAGGATAAACCTAATAGTAGAGCTATTTTTACAGATTGACACTTAATATCTACATTAATATACTCATATCCTTAAATACTCTGCTGAATTACTTTATGAGAATTTCTTTAATATATCTTAGTTTTTAAAGGAATCTTGTATTAGTTATTTATATAGTTAATCTATTTACAATCATTATTTTCAATTGGTTATGGTTATGCTCCATCTAACTTCCACTGCGCTGATATGTGATTATTTTAGGTACTTAGTGTACAATCTTGTAATTGATTAAGTATAACTTGTTTTATTTGAGGATTCAGTTACTTCAGTCTAGCTATGGCCAGTAATATGCTCTCCTTTAATGGAGAAAATTTCCTTAGATGGAAAATTTCTATTCGCACTGCCTTGCAACGTGAAGGACTTTGGTCAATTATCAACAGCCCTCTTTCTGAGATAACAGAAATTACAGGCGTGGATAAGCAAAAAAAGTTCCTTATGAAGGCTGAAAAAGCCGTGGGTATTATTACTAACTCACTTGAAGAGAAATTCCGCCTTCTTGTTGTAGAAAATGAAGATCCTCAAAAACTACTTCAAGAATTAGAAGAGAGATTCAATGCAAACGGACTACCTTAAAATCACTGACCTCAAGAGAGACTAGTATGTCCATAGCAAATTGTCAGATAGTGACAATATTCCTGAAAAAATTGTACAGTTGAAAATGATCGTTAAGGAGATCGAGTAGAATGGAGGTGATATTAACGACAGAGAATTCTGCTGGATCCTATTTTCGGGATTGCCCAAAGACTATAGGCCCTGTACCCAAACTTTGTTATCAATGCAAAACCAAGCGGGATTTAACTCAGAATTAATTATAAATACTCTTATTCGGGAATTTAATCGTGATAAACTTTCCGAGAAGAAAAGTGATTCAGTGTTCAAACAGTGTCATAGTACAACAGCCAATCGTGAACCAAAAGATGAGAACCGTTAAGATGCAAAGTCTGAAAAGAAAAATCGTTACAATCCAAAGTGTTATAGATGTGGTAAAATTGGACATATCGCGAAATATTGCAGAAACAAGAATGAGTCAACAAAAGAAAGGAATTCAAGCCAGAAGGATACGGAAAAGGATAACAAATCCTTTTTTGGAATGACTAGTTTGTTCAGAAATAAATACGCCGATAATTGTGAGAAAGAAATTTGGTATTTGGACAGCGGCTGCACCAATCATATTTGCATTAACAAATCCTTTTTTGAACATTATGAAGAACTTACTGTGCCGCTAACTATCTACAGTTCAAATGCAACATCGTCAAATGCCATAGGACGGGAAGTTGTATGTTTAAAGACCAAACTACCCAACGGAAAAACCTACACAGAGCATCTGAACAACACTTATCATGTTCCGGAAATGACCGTTAATCTGATCTCCGCGGCAGAACTAGCAAGAGATGGATTCAAGCAAAAGATAGAAAGAAATAGATACGTAGTATCAAATAAGTTAGGGAAAGTTTGTATAGTTGGTGTTATGAAGGACAACTTGTATGCAGTAGACGGTTATGCAGTAATCAGAGGACGAAACTCTTATTTCAATGAACTTGCTCATGACCAAGTAAAATTATGGCATGACAGATTAGGTCATGTATCCTTACAAAAACTGAAGATCATCAAAGAAAGAAATTTACTACGAGGACTAGATCAACTAAAATTGCAGTCTAACGAAGACTTCTTCTGTGACAGTTGTAAGTGCGGAAAGCAAACAAATATACAACATAAGAGTCTTAAAAGTATTAGAACATCTCAACCATTAGAATTGGTTCATACTGATCTCTGTGGACCAATCAGGATTATTAATCCAAATGACTTGTGTTACGTTATGAGTTTCATCGATTATTTTTCGAGAAGGAGTTTTGTTTATCTAATGAAAGGAAAAAACGAAGTTCTTGAGAACTTTAAGAATTTTGTTAGGCTCGCTGAAAGATCCAGTGGATTTAAAGTACGTTCCATTCTAAGCGACCGTGGTACAGTGTACATAAATAATAAGGTACAAGAATTTGTCAGGGAAAATGGAATTCAGATGCATCACTCTAGCGCTTATCAGCCGCAGCAAAACGGTGTGGCAGAAAGATTTAATAGGAGTCTTCTTGAAAGCGCGAGAACCACATGTCTAAAGCTCAACTACCTCTCAAAATTTGGCCTTATTCCATCTTATGCTCGAACTACACGATCAACAGGACATCTCATGGCAGCATAAACAATGAGATCCCCTTAGCCAGATGGTTTGGCAACATATATGCACCATGTGTATCACACCTGAAACGTTTCGGAAGTTTGGCTTATGTTAAAGTTCCCAGAAATCAAATCAAAAATAAGTTTAGTGAAAGGGCAAAAAAAGATATATTTCTTGGCTGCTCTATCATGTCAAGAGGCTGCTTTATCTACGACATACAGAACAATAAAGTGATAGACACAAGAAACGTTTACATCAACGAGAATAGAAGAGGAAGTGAATTGTTAAAAGCTTCAAGAGACAACGTTAACATTTATGAGGATATGAAAGCTTCCTATCCACAAAGTGAGTCAGAAGAGAGTACCTCTGCAGAAGAAGACATAAATGAGGAAATAGCTGAAGCAGCTGATGGAGAAATTGATGTAGGAATACTCAACGAAGAGTGTGAAGATCATGAAGAACGTAATGAAGAGAATTCGGATGAAGAATATATTACGCTAGGGAATAGAATAATTCCCAGGTGCAGAAGAGCTTTGATAACACATCCAAGATCATTGAAGACCCAAGAAATTATGAAGAGGCATTGAGTTGTGAAGAAAAGATACAGAAAGAATTGAATAGTATTCAGCAACATGGAACGTGGATTGAAACAACGCTTCCCGACTATGCTGTTCCAATATCTACACAGTGGGTGTTCAAAAAGAAAAGAAACTGTAATGGAAAAGTAATCAAGTACAAAGCGAGACTGGTTGTTAACGGCTTCTTACAGAGACCAGGGATTAATTTTGATAGAATTTACGCACCCACACCCAGCAGGAGCGTCATCAGATTACTACTAGCGTTAGCTATTAAATTTAGGATGAATGTACACCAAGCTGATGTGAACAGTGCGTTCCTCAATGGATCAATCGATAACGACATTTACTTGGAAGTTCCTCAGGGAGTGAAATTGTCTGAATCAAAATATAATGGATTGAAACATGTGAAGGCATTCTATGGCCTAAAACAGGCTGGGCGGAACTGGTTCATCACCATGAGAGAAAGCCTAATCAGCGATGCTTATACTAATTTGAAGACTGAGCCATGCATATTCCACAAGAAGTTAGAAGGAGAAATTTACATTTTGTTGATTTATATTGATGACATACTGATCATTGGTAAGAATCTGAGTCACATCAAAACTATTAAGGAACATTTAAATGGACTTTTGGCATTAAAGACTTAGGGGAAATAAATGAGTACCTAGGAATGAGTTTTCATTATGACCTCGACAAACTTGAAATGATTATTTCACAGGAAAACTTCATTTCAGATTTGCTTAGAAAATTTAAAATGGACAAAAGCAAAGGAGTAGGTACGCCGTATGTAGAAGTTAATGAAGATAAAGATCAAAGTGAAAGTATATCAAAACTTTGAATAGCCAAGAACATTTGCTTTATAGAAGTTTAATTGGAAGCTTGACGTATCTAGGTAAAAGCTCAAGACCTGATATAGTGTATGCCATTAATCGTTGCGCAGAAAAATGCGGAAATCCTTCAGTACAAGATTTAGTCAAAGTCAAGAGAATCTTAAAATACTTGAATTCTACAAGACACTACAAACTGAAATTTTCACACAGTGTTACAGATTTAGTTGGGTACAGCGATGCTAGTTTTGCTAACAGGAGTGGGAGCAAATCCCACTGAATTTTCCACGACTGGATTTGCACTATTCATGGGAAACTGTATTGTTTCGTGGATTAGCCGGAAGCAAATCCTGGTAGCCCACTCTACCCAGGAGGCAGAGCTGGTAGCATGCAGCGAAGGATGTAAGCAAGTTATGAGCAACAAGAACTTGTTAGAGGAATTAGGATATAAAGATTTAGTGAGTGGTTGTACTACTATATATTGTGATAATTAAGCTACTATTCAATTAGTAAAAGACACTTTCAATCACACCAAAAGCAAGCACATAAAGTTAGGATATCACATAGAGAAAGAGTATGTATGCAACAAAGATATATATATTGTATATATAGAATCAAACAAAAACAAGGCTGATGGGTTCACTAAAGGTTTAGGTGTGAAACGCATAATGATCTATTGGTTTAATTGAATATATCAGAGTAAATTATTTTCTTTGTTTACTTTAAGAGAAAAATAACAAATACAAATTGACGGGGGATTGACAATTGACAATTTGTATTTTTTTTTTCCTTAGAAATGTATAAGTCAGTAACATGCTAAGGTATTGTAGTAGCATGCATATGCCATAATTTTTTTTTTTATGCTTGAGACCAATTGATTGTTAAACGAATTGTATTGTTTGATTGTTTTGCTGTTGCTAGTTCTTAAAAAAGTAATGGTTTGGATAGGCTAGAAAATTTTGGTTTGTAGCCATGAGTAATCGTTAGATCCTTTCTATGAGAATTAATTGTTTTTCTAGATACATGTTGGAATTATTAAGCCAATATTTGGTTGCTGATATCGTCATGGATTTTGACTAATTCTCTTTATATTTGTGCATGAGAAATTAGGTTGCGTTTATCAAAGATAAAGGAATAGGCTTAATCGTTGTATTATGTTTGAAACCTAAATTACGGCAGCCATGTTGGATGGAATGAGTGGAAAGAAAGGATCGTATGGAAGACGACAGTTTAATAAAAGCGGATGAATATCTGCAGGCATCGAAGAAGCTTCATAGTGTTGAACTTCAGATGAAACTGTAAGGGACTTTTTTCTTGTTCTTTTTTTGTAAGGGAGGATCGATCTTGGTGACATCGACATGGAGAATCAAACCGATATTCAGTTATCACAAGAAAGAAGACACAGACTATTTTAGATATAGTTTACAAGAAACATTTATTTATTATAATCCTACATTTGCATATATTCACACAATTATTTAGTGAACTGTTTTTGATTTCAAAATTTGTTGAAGTGTTTATTCAAAACTAGAATTGTGTTATTTATCTGTATCACATGTATATTGCCTTAGTATTTATTATATTTGTGGCATTAATAGTTGGATAGTTATTTTGGGAGTTTAAACTGTTCATTGTTATTTTTTTGATACAATATCAGTACATATATGCGTTAGGGATTGTATGTTCATAAAATTGTTGGGACAATTAATCATGTATTGCAATTTTTTATGAAAAGTAAATTTTAAGCAATTTATTTGTTTATGCTATACTATTTGGTGATTGTGTTTATTTAGGATAAACCTAATAGTAGAGCTATTTTTACAGATTGACCCTTAATATCTACATTAATATAATCTTAATCTCAAATACTCTGCTGAATTACTTTATGAGAATTTCTTTAATATATCTTAGTTTTTAAAGGAATCTTGTATTAGTTATTTATATAGTTCCTCTATTTACAATCATTATTTTCAACCTTTAAGATTCGCGCGGTGGAATATGCGAAAGAAACTCTCGGTGAGGCGGCCGGCCGTCATTGTGGTGTTGATCCGAAAAGAATCAGAATGGAAGAAACAATATGATAATCTTGTGTTTGCGAAAGTGGAAGGTTAGAAGGAGGAGGAACCAATAAAGTTAGTGACGAACTTGAAGACCGTGTATTGTCCTGGATTCTCGAGCAGCGGCGAAAATCCGTCCGCGTATCCAGAAAGATGATTCGTGAACGAGCGAAGCTGATTTTCAATACCGAGATCGATGAAGAATCCAAGAGAAAGGAGACTTTTGTTGGGAGTTCCGGCTGGTTGCAAAAATTTATGGAGCGTAATTCGTTATCTCTCGGACGAAAAACAACTGTGGTTCAAAAAGATTCAGATCAACTGACCAAGAAAGTTGTTTCTTTCGTTATGTGGATTTCTCAGTTGCGGATGACCAAAGGAGCCGAGAATGCAATAAGTTTATTATTGGAATGGATGAGATGTCAGTTTGGTTTGACATGCCGGGTGAGACAACCATTCATCACAGTGGAGCAAAAACAGTCTCTATCATAACTACTGGACATGAGAAAGACCATTTTACGTTAGTTCTTGCGGCCAAGGGTGATGGAACCAAGAGGAAGCCGTTCATCGTATTCAGTCGTGGAATACGAGAAGTGACTAGGTTGCAGCAAAATGTTCAACTTCGAGGAGCCGTCATAACATGTTCCCAAAACGCATCGATGAATGAAGATCTCACAATCCAAAGGCTGCAAAAATTTTGTGGGAAACTTTCATTTCACAAGATACTTCTGGTTTGGGACTCTTATCATTGCCAAATATTAAGCAGGAGTCAAAAAGTACAACATGGACACAGCAGTCGTTCCAGGAGGTGGCACAAAATATGTGCAGCCAGCAGACGTTTCATGGAACAAATCTTTCTAGGACAAGATCAGAGTGTTCTATGATAATTAGATGACAATGACAAAGAACTCATCAGAGGCGGAAATTTGCATGCACCTTCACGACGTTTGATGGTGACTTCGCTCGTTCACGAATCATTGGGATGAAATCTGAAATGAAATGATTCGAGAATCTTTCAAAAATTGTGGCATCACCAGTTCTACTGACGGTAGTGAGGATTCGTTAATTCATTGCCTCAAAGAAAATCAGCCGTGTTTTGAAGGAAGAGAGAAATTGTCGGCGGAAAGAATTCAAAGTGTCGGACAAACCTAGAAGAAGAGGAAGACGATAGTGAACTGGAAAACAACGAAGCCATCATTCGGACAACGAATAGCAGTGAAAGTTACAGAAAGACATTGCCATTTATCTTTAACAGTCTTATGTGAAATTCAAATAAAGTAGCTGTTTGTAATATTAGCTGGTATTTATGTGTAAAAATATTGCGTTCTGAAGGTTCTTCTTAATAATGGCCTGATTCCAATTGTCGACTAAAGCGCCGGGAGCCGAGGCTAGTTTTGCAAATAAA
>JAFIDM010073139.1:0-20504 GCA_023159025.1 Thereuonema tuberculata
TTCGAAGATTCATTATGTAAACACATACACACAGACCACCTCCGATACGATAAATCTCATTTTCTTAGGAAAAATGGGAAACACAAAAAAATGGCCTAAAAAAATGGACGTCTCACAATTTCAAAGGTTGATCTAATTCTTTTTTGTATTTCTTGAATGAAACGTACAATTGTTATTTATTTCCTAAGATTAAAGCTCAAATCATAAACTCTTGCTTAACACGAGCGTTTGCCCTTTTCCTAAGCGCCTTATTCGGTCATTTGGCTTTCTTTTCTTTTTTATTCGAAGGCGAGGTCCTGTTCTTGTCATTTGGTCCCGACAACGCCGACCGCGCTTTCATTTTTCTCTCGGCGTTTACGACGCCATGAATCAGCGCCACCACTGGCCATTTGTGGAAAGTCAATCGGACATCTGTTAGCGTTTGGCAGCGGAATGAATTTCGAAGTAGAGCCTCGAGATGAAGTAAGCAGATGAAGGACAAGAAAACCCCTTGCGCAATCTGAGTTATCGATAGAGCGAGATTTACTGCGTTCATTTCTATGGCAAACAGTCAACAATGTCTGGAGAAAACCACCAGACCCTGACAGATAAGTTCACAGAGAATGGGGAAAGGAAAAATAAAAAGTTTCAAGAAAGAATTTTAAGTCAACTTTAAAATAATAAAAATTATTGAACAATTCCGAACAACATGTAATAATTGTAGTATAATTAATATTTGCAAATTCCTCATAGCTGAAAATTAGTTAAATTCACAAATACTTCTTAAGTTGACTGATTCCAATTGATTTTAATTTTACCAAAGCATAAGCATGTGATAGTGGACTATTTAAGGGCGTTAATAGACCTTCACTGCTTCAATTCTAATGGCCTTCTTGAGAATTTGTTTTTTCATCTTCAAACTCCATTTTCTCGACAGAGATCATTACGAAAAAAAAAAAAAAAAAAAGAAATTGACTATGTCCGCATTTTTCCGGATAAGTAGAAATAAAAAAATGTATATTCATTGTATAGTAGACAGTCTAAACTAAAGCACATCCAAATTTCAAGTCGATCGGGTCAGTAGTTGTCGAGCAAAAAATTCCCAAACTTGCGGAAACAAACAGTCGACTGTTTCCGCATTTTCCCGGATAGGCAGAAATAAATACCCATACCTACGATGTTTGGGCCTCTGAACACGATGGCGAAGTCCGTTTGCCGATTCGATCTTCCGTTCGGGAGTTGTTAGGGTAGGACAGACACGGACGGACAGGACAAACGCAATAGCTCCCAAATGGATCGCTAATTAGATCATAAGTTTCCAGATCTATTCATCGGTTCGATGTCGTCTGCTTAACAGAAGACTGGTCCCTCGCAGCCCATTGCTACGAATTCCGTTAACCCTCAATTCAAACTCCTCAGGCCGGTAAAAGAGTCTGAAATGCCGACATTAGCGTGTTGATTGGCAATACTCCATCTTTTCAAACGATTCGCCTTGGTCGCGTACGTGTTCGGACATCTTGCTGAACGTTAGCTTCCATGTTGGAGCGTCATACCGACCCAAGTTGGGTTCAATTCGCGATCTCGAATTCAGGGAACCCTCAACAGCCAGCGAGACAATGCTGTGTCAGCAGGACAATGCTCTCCCGCAAGTACGGAATCCAAGATCTCTTTAAGAAGAAGATACCGCTTCTTCCCTGACCTTCACCCCTGTATATCCCCGATGTTACCGCCATCCGCCATAAATTAATTATATACTCGTATAAAAGCAGCCTGGAAGGCTATTCCTATGGATGATATTAAAAATCTCTTTCATTCAATGCTACATCATATAAAATCTATTTACTGCTGCTGGTGGTGCTTCACAAAATACAGACGATCTTGGATCTGATCTAGCAAAGACATCTTCCTTTAGTTTAAAGAAATGAGCTATCACCAAGGGTAAAACTGACCGAAGAAGCCTAATAAGACTGAAACAGTTGTCCCAGATTCCGGACATGATAGCTCAGGGTGCGAGAACCTTTATTTATTTACGTGCATTTTTACCAAACATCTTCCTTCAACTTCTTTGTTTTCTAAACAGAGCCTTTGAATGGATCAACCCCAGATGGATTCGGGTTTTATCTTATTTGAAGATTATTTAGCGATAGCTTGTTACTTTAATTGCCTATTAAAATTGTACTTAAATTCGATAAAATGACGTCAACACATATAATTAAAAGTTAAAAATAAATATATATATACAATAAAATACGACTGATTTCACTATCGACTGAAGTTATCTAGCATCCGCAGGTGATCGTTTCGAAATGGTCCTACATCTTAAAGAAGATCGCCTTAACATAAATGCTGATGACGAACCTCAGCACAGTTCATTTTCGATTAGCGATAACCTGAGGACAAGAGACGACTTCATTTGCTAGTGAAACCGGTCGTATTTTATTGTATCTATGTTTATTTTTAACTTTTAACTAGTCGGCTACCCGTCGCTTCGCTCCGGAAGCCTCCGCATATGTAACGAAAAACAACTTTTTATTTATTAAAAAAGCACACACACACAAATTACATCGAGTAAACTCAAACTAAAATTTTTTAAAAGTTTTTTTCAATTTAATTTCTGATGGTTATATTCTGTCAATCCACGACTGCTTTGAGAACCAGCGTGTGAATCATATATCTAAGTTTTCTTTTTATTTTTTTAAGCTGCTTCCTTGCAGCTTTCCGAGTTGCACCGAGCAGATATCCTCGCCTTTGCAGCTTTTTCTCCATGCAACACCGGTTGCAACTTTGGCCATGCAGCTCCAAAAACGCTCTAGGCCAAAAGTAGCACATGCAACTCGGCCCAAAGCTGCTTTAACTTTCATATATATATGAATTTATATATACATATTTATAATATTATATATATTTTATTATATTTCATATATTATTTCCCTCATATATTTTTTTCTTTTCAATTTAATTAATAAAATTAATAATTATAAAATAATTGGGTTAATTTATTATATTTTGAATTTCTTTGATATTTATCATTGTTTAATAATCTATTTATCTTTCGATTCCATCACTTGAATCTTTGATTTGTTTATCTGTTACGATAGAAAGGACACAGGGAAACTACGATATTAATAATTTAAATACGCAGTTTCAATTTTTATGCTTTAAAAAAATTCCTTGAATCCTGCGCACTGCTGGCACATGAATTTTTTCCCTAATTTTTCATTTGTGAATTTTTTATTGTTCATTTTTTCTTTTGAGGCACCACTGCGTTTCCGATGAGTATTCCTATTTACATTAAGCAAATTTTATTTCTTCAATATCCTCTATTTTCAAATCATATTTTGATCAGAAGATCTTGCACTGAACAGGGCTGGAAGTACGCAATTGAAGTTTCGATAGTAGAAACTTCAATTGTATTTTCCAGCCCTTTTCTTCTAGATCATCAACGTTTTCGAAAACCTGGTTGACAGCTCTTCGGATCATACCAGTATTACGGTCATCCATTTCATTTGGGCTTTCCATTGTGTATGTTTAGCCAAATCCAGTCTGACCATATGCAAAAACACAAACATGGTAGCCATCCAGTGAGCTCTGAATCAATGGACCACTTGAGGTTTACGCCCCTATCGACGTCACATGCGGCGAGAGCTAATGGGATAAACAAACATATAACTTTGTTTGAATTACTTGAAAAATCGTCGATATTTGGTATTTCATGACGATGGTTCAATACTGTGCAGATCCAGTACTGTAATAATTCTGTAAAAACGCTTGGAATATCCTTCTTTAATATAATATTTCTTCTGTATCTAATTCGGTTAAAACAAAGCACGTGGCTTTGTTTATCCCACATGCGAAGCAGTAGCGTGGTGGGATATTTTGTAACTACGAAGCTCCGCCTATCCTCAAGTGATCCATTAAATTATATCCTTCTTTGAAAATACATTGCTGTCGCCTTCTTCAATAGGCGATAATCAACTCTATATCCAATCTGAAGATTTTGGAAGGCTTACAATCGTTGCATCCAAATAAAAGCTTTTAGTTCAGCCTCCATATCTATTAGGGTTAAAATGAAGCACATGGCTTTGTTTATCCCACATGCGAAGCAGTAGCGTGGTGGGATATTTTGGAACTACGAAGCCCCGCCTATCCTCAAGTGGTCCATTGAGAAATTTCTTCGAAAACCTCAAGCTGTGTAGCATTTGGCTCGAATACTTTATCCATTACAGTATATTAATAACTCAAATGCTTTAAAAAACTTCATTGAGGCCTGCGAACGACTGACACAAGAATTTTCTCCCTAATTTTTCATTGGTGAGTTTTTTATTGTTGATTTTTTCTTTTGAGGCACCACTGCACTTCCTATGGGTATTCCTCTGTATTACATTAACGAAATGTGTTAGACTACACAACAACTACAATAGTATTAGTAATGACAACTTCGTTATCCTTCATTTTTAAGTCACTTTTGGTTGATTTCTTGGTTCTCAGAACAGAAGATCTCGTACTGACTCGTTGTAAATTTCTACTGACGAAACTTCAGTTGTATACTCCCATCCCGTTTATTTAGATCATCAACATTTTCAAAAACTTGGTTGACAGCTCTTTCTTTAAAATAAATTGTATCCCATTTCTAATATCTACTAAATAAAAACAGTTAAAACTTTCAAATTTCCAAAAAAAAACTGCATTATTTTCTTAAATTGTATTAATCGAATTTACTTTTAATCGAATCAAACCACGCGAATTAAAATTCATTGTTTAAGACAATGAAAACATTAATAGAATAGAAATCCATTGTTTAATTTCCAAATTCCCGCGCTCGATAAGAACATATTTGGAAAACATTTCAAATATAAATCAGATCATTCCATGTCCACGAATAGACATCTCAAGTTTCAAGATCTACCCAGCGGTTCAAGTAATTAGGGGTAAACACTAACAAGGAAGTATATTTAATGTTGAATCATAATTGGTTAAAATCAAATTAAATTAAAATTCAAGGTGTTTTTTTTTTCTTCCAAGAAAAAAATGTTTCCCGATAAGATGAGAATGAGAGGTACAATTGTAGGAATAGAATTTATTTAATATTCGAATTTAAAATGCAAATCAACCTGTGGGAACGGAAGAAACGAGATACTGACTCTTGGGAGTGGGTGGCAGGAAATCCATTGTTTAATATCAAATTACAATCTCGCGTGCTTCAAGGATAGGAGCTGAATTTGGTCAACTGTTGTACTACATAATAAAAAAAATAAAAAAAAAAATACACAAACTAAGTTGAGAGAAAGATTTTACGTGCGCTGTTCATAATTCTGTGGATCAAAGGAATAAGTCAACATAAAAAAAAAAAAACTGTAAGAACGTTGTTTCTATAAAAAAAAAAAAAAAATGGTGAAATTATTCCAGGTAAACGAGAAAATTATAGTTGACCTGGTAACTTTCAAAAACTAGAATTCTTAAAATTCTAGTTAATGTAATTTGAATTCTTAAAATTAACATTTTTTAGTTATGAGGTCGATCACAAAAAAGTTTACAATTGTTAGTCTGAAATTTAAGAGCTTGACATAATGCCGGAGGTTGCTGAAACATCCGATAGATGGCTGTACTGCTCAGTTCCAAACAGTCGTTCTCTTGTGTCATTTGGAGTTGCGCGCTGTCATTTCAAAAAGGAGACGCTCTTGGATAACTGGTCTCCTATTGAAACTTTAAAAGTAAATGCGCAACAACATCACAAAGAAACGTCCTGGTCTTCTGAACGACGTGTGATCCTGCTTCAGGACAATGTCCGACCACACGCTGCACGGAAAACACGGTACTTGCTGCATGGTCTTCATTGGGAAATTTTGGGACATCCTCCATACAGTCCGGATTTGGTTCCCAGTGATTTCCATATGTTCGCTGCCTTTAAAGAGCACGTGTCAGGTCGACACTTCACACGCAAAAAAAGAAGTCCGTTACGATGCTAAAAAAAGTGGCTACAACAGCAAGATCCCACTTTTATTTTTACTCGGTGGATAAAGGTTGTGACGAGTGCCTGAACCGTCAAGGTGACTTTGTAGAAAAACAGTGTATCTGAGCCACTTTAAAGGCATCATCTCATTTCAGAAAAGGTTTGCTTTTCGTACACAAGCTTTGTAAACTTTTTTTTTTCTGACTAGTCTATGTACAGTAGACACTCGCTAATCCGGCACGTTCGGGACTTCGGCAGTGCCGGATTACGAAAATGCCGGATTACTGAGCGCCGTCTAAAACTAGCCGTTATTGCGAGGATAGCGAAAATACCGCTAAAATAGAGAATCAAAAGAGCTATTAATAGGTATCAGGCCATTTTTCCGTGTTCTATTGTGATTTCTCTGATTTCGTTATTGCTGGAAAATGTTAAAAACAAAACAACAAAATATATTTTTATGGAGTATTATATTTTAATACAGTATATACAGTACAGTATAGTTACTTTATTAAATTTGTCATCACTGCCGAGTACGCCCGACCTCAACCGATTGCCCGCGAACTCTGCCGAACGCGCCCGGAAGGCTTATTCAGTGTAAAAAAAAAACCTTAGACCGATGCCGGATTATTGAATGTGCCGGATTATCGGATGCCGAATTAGCGGGGTTTTACTGTATTCCGCTTTTATTTCATTTTGAAAGTTGTGAAAAAGACGCAAAAAACAAAAAGCGTACGTTTATTTTCAAATTATATTATCTGCTGAACACCTGTAATTTTCCATTTCTGAAAAACATGAAATAATAAATTAGCGTTATTAAAAATTGGTCTAAAAAAATCGATATATCGAAATATCAAAGCGCGCGCAACTCTGTTTACGAAATAAAAGGATTAATTTCATTGTTAGATTTCATTGTTTAGTTCTAATATTTTACTAGTGAGATTTTTTTTTTCCTCCAAAAAGACAAACTTGGAAAATATTTTTAATACAAAAAAAAAAAACATCTGAAATTTGTGTTCTAAGTTTCAAGACGAGTTATTCCGTGGTTCAAAAGTTGTTGGAGGCAAACCACCCACACACATTGCCAAATGCTACACAGCTTGAGGTTTTCGAAGAAATTTCTCAATTGATTCAGAGCTCACTGGATGGCTACCATGTTTGTGTTTTTGCATATGGTCAGACTAGATCTGGCTAAATATACACAATGGAAAGCCCAAATGAAATGGATGAGCATAATACTGGTATGATCCGAAGAGCTGTCAACCCGGTTTTTGAAAATGTTCATTATCTCGAAGAAAAGGGATGGAAAATACAATTGAAGTTTCTACTATCGAAACTTCAATTGCGTACTTCCAGCCCTGTTCAGTGCAAGATCTTCTGATCAAAATGTGATTTGAAAATAAAGGATACTGAAGAAATAAAATTTGCTTAATGTAAATAGGAATACTCATCGGAAACGCAGTGGTGCCTCAAAAGAAAAAATGATCAATAAAAAATTCACAAATGAAAAATTAGGGAAAAAATTCATGTGCCAGCAGTGCGCAGGATTCAAGGAATGTTTTTAAAGCATAAAAATTGAAACTGCGTATTTAAATTATTAATATCGTAGTTCCCTGTGTCCTTTCTATCGTAACAGATAAACAAATCAAAGATTCAAGTGATGAAATCGAAAGATAAATAAATTATTAAACAATGATAAATATCAAAGAAATTCAAGATATAATAAATTAACCCAATTATTTTATAATTATTAATTTTATTAATTAAATTGAAAAGAAAAAAATATATAAGGGAAATATATAAGGGAAATAATATATGAAATATAATAATATATATATAAGATTATAAATATATATATATAAATTCATACATATATGAAAGTTAAAGCAGCCCGCACACGATGCAGCTTTGGGCCGAGTTGCATGTGCTACTTTTGGCCTAGAGCGTTTTTGGAGCTGCATGGCCAAAGTTGCAACCGGAGTTGCATGGAGAAAAAGCTGCAAAGGCGAGGATATCTGCTCGGTGCAACTCGGAAAGCTGCAAGGAAGCTGCATGGAATTACCCAATCACAGTGCAGCGTTGGAATATGTCAATCGTGACGTCGGCCCGAAGGGGGAAACATGGAGTCGAAAGAGATTTCCTTCGCTTGAGATGGGAAAATAGCGAATACTCAATAAATATCAGAGTATTGCGAGTTTCTTTCACACACAAATACAGTTTATATGTAAATGCAGTAATTTAATGCGGCAGAATGTATCAGAGCGTTTGAGAAACCTAGATTTTTTTGAATTTTTCACCTAGGAAGCAGTGTTCGCAATGAATAATGGGATTGCCCGCTGGTCCGAACGGCGCTGCGCCGCAAAGAATGTTGCATCGCGTGCGCCCTGACTGCCGTTTGCAACATTTTTTGTGCAACTTAATTGCAACGAGGTGCACAGCAAAAGCTGCATCGTGTGCGCCCTGCTTAAGAAAATAACGCAGATTTAATTAAGTTTTTTAGGAATTTGAAAGTTTGAACTGTTTGTATTCAGTAGATAATAGAGTTGAAATAAAGATGTAGATTTTTCGTGTTTATCCCGTCACGACTTAAAGAGGAAAAAATAAAGAAATTTTAAGTAATAATATTTGAAAGAAAGTAAGGTTTAAATTCGTATTCATTCTTGTTATTTTTCGCAAAGACATCATTAGCATCCATTTTCGTCTAACTGTTTATCCTTCAGTAACCGAAGTGCGGGAAAAAAAAAATTCTAAAAGAATTAAACCTACTTTCCTTCAATTTTCTTTTTTTTTTTTTTTTTTCAATCTCTTAAATCCAACTATAGAACGCTGAGAGAATGAAGAATCGCCATATATGGATAAAAACGGATCACTTAGTTGATCCTGGAACAGAAAGCAATATGGCGGCTTTTTCGGACATTTTTCCTCGACCGCGCATTTCATTTTTCCCCGTCCGAAGCCTTTTGAATAGCGATGATATTTACAAAAAATGTGAAAAATATAAAAATAAGAATAACAGTAGATAGAGACGTTAAAAATGCCAAGAATAAAAAAAAACAAAAACGATCTTGTTCTGTTTCTTGTTCTATATTTGCAGAATTACAGGAATGAGTTACGATGATTTGCGATAGATGGCACTGAGAATATATGGAATTAGTAATCCATAATCCACGATTTTCATCTTTTTTCAACCGTATAATAATTTCAATTCAATTAAAAAGCACACGAATTTAAAGTGGATTACAAAAGATATTACGTATTTATACACTTTAATTATGAAGTCATCGTAAAGCCGTCAGTGTGAATTAGTTGTTTCAATTCTGATATTCTACTGTTGGAATTTACGTCAGGAAGACATTTTCAATTATAGATAAAACTTATCTTATCAGTAAGAGCCATTCACAGAATCAAAAGTTGTTTTTAGTGGACACAGGTATATTGATTTTCACACGCACAAACCAACTACGATGGAAGACATACAAAAATGAATCTCAATTAAATCTATTCATTATTCACGTTGCGATGACCTAGTAGCAAGAAAGCATACGTCACTCACATTGTTAGCACATAGGAGGAACCGCTTCAGTTTCAGAATTTGAACTCCTGACATACTCCTCTTGAAACTGAGCAGCAAGAGTGATGAGTAACTGAAGCTGAAACCGTACGTTCACATTTTTTGTGGTAACAATTAATATTTTAATTGACTCGAAAATGATCGGCAGGTCCGATCGAAACCTGGTCGAAATTTTGAAGTTTTTTTATGTTTTTTCATTATTGTGTGTGTCGTCTTTTTTTTAAACTATGCAATTAATATTTTATAATCTTACTAATAATAACTTTTATAAATATTAAAAAAATCTTTCGGAATTTAATGTGCGTCATGTATGTATAAGCACTAGGGAGTACATGGTATTGTAGAATCATAATTTTATTTCAAGTTTATTTACAGTTAATTGAGATCATAAATTATACATTCCTAACTATAATAAAGCTTTGACAACTTGGTTAATTAACCAGTGCAGTCATTGTTAATCTATTACTTGTTAATCTATTAACCAAAATTATTATTTGTATTAAATCCTGCAATAATCCAAGATTTCTAAGATCTTTTATATCAGGGGTGGCCAAACTTGTTTAAAGTAAGAGCCCCATACGATAGCGTCAGATGTTTGAGAGCCGCAAGACATGAACAAATATTAAACACATTTTGTTGCTTTTATGCAAATATTAAGATATGCTGTACATGTATGTAATAATATTTATTCATACATGTAGTTTTAAATTATTAATTATTTCAAGAATAAAAAAGCATACACAAACACAGTCTATAAGCCAGTATTTTCAAAATTCTAACTTAATTGTTGTTTTAACTTTATTGAGCGAATTGAATACAATAATGAATTACGAAAGCATCTAAGAAAAATTGCTGATCCGAATTTATTTTAATCTCTGACTCAAACTTAGCATTAAAATTAGGTCTAATTTACTCACTCAAAGAATAGACTTCCAACGTGGTAAACTATTGCAAAGCCTGTTTTTTTTTTTTTTATTTATCTTTTATATTAATTGTGATGCAAAAAAGGAGCTCGGCCAATATATTTCCGCGAGCCGCAGATTACATGTCGAAGAGCCGCGGTTTGGCCACTCCTGTTTTATATTATTATTTAGTCTACTTTGATAGAGAAGTGAGGGTCATTAGATCACCCAGTCTGCATGTGTGTATGTGGAGTAATAATTCCCCTAATATCTTTGGAACTGGTGGATAGATCTTCTTGTAACTTAGTATGCATATTAAAGAGCTAGAGACTGTCTATCTTTTATAATTGAAAAGAATCATAATATTATTGTAGTTGTTGTATAGTCTAAAATATTTTTTTAATATAATAAATAGGAATATCGCCGTACCGGCGTGGTCGTGCGGTCTTGACGTCGATCTGCCGTGCGGCCTGTCTGCAGTTCAAATCCCGGTCGAGAGCATGTTATTTCATCTTTCTTCTTCAGTGTTTCGTCCGTTTCTCCCCTGGGACTTATTATCTCAGGGTTATTTCTGGACGGGATGTGAATCTCGTCCCCCTTCTGGATTTTTCTAGCCTCATCCTGACGTTGTCAGGTTGGTCTAGCCCGTGGTCCATAGTTGGCCAAAGTCGATGTAAAGAAGGAAATAGAAATACCCATAAAAAGCGCAGTGGTGCCTCAAAAGAAAAAATGAACAACCAAAAAAAACTCACTAATAAAAAATTAGTGAGAAAATTCATGTGTCAGTCGTTCGTCGGCCTCAATGAATTTTTCTAAAGCGTTTGAATTATTAATAAACTACAGTGCAACTTGGATAATTCGAAGCTGAAGGGACCACTACAAAACTTCGAATTATCCAAGACTTCGAATTAAACAAGTTACATCGTTTAACTTTAATTTCAGGTCCATTGAATGCTTGAAAAGATTATTCTGTCAATAAGTAAATATTTATTCAGAAAGATCATAGTATGAAAGACTTAAACACTATATGTATGTAAACAAAATAAGATTTATACATTATTACGTAAGCTACAGTACATACTACATTCAATACAGAAAATTATAGTTTTTCAAAAAATTATGCAACATCTGATTGTTTTGTAGAATTCAGTCGCTTAAGGTTAGCAAAATCATCAAGCATGGTTAGTGAACGGAAAGCAGTTTCACTTACGTTGGTTTGTCCTTCAATGTACCGATGAAATTCGGCGCTATCCCGTACTCCTTGGCGATTTGGCATTTCTTCTTCACACCCTTTTCCACCTCGCGAATGACGGCAACCTTTTCAGCGAAGGTTAAATTCTTGTACACGCGTGATTTACTGAAAGACATGGTGACACTGATAGCAGGAAGCTCGAATGGCGTCTGAAGCGTCACGTAATGAACGGTGGCGGGAAGGGGATTTATGTTGTCACGTGTCGAATTTCTTAACGATTAAACGCCGAAAAGTCGTTATGGTTCGAAATTTTTCATAAAAAATTTCGAATTAAGGAAGTTGAACTTCGAATTATCCACGATTTTTTAACATTGATTTAATAAAAAATTCAAGGGACCAATAGAAATCTTTGAATTAACCACGATTTCGAATTAAAGACCTTCGAATTATCCAAGTTGCACTGTACAATGAAGAAAGTATTTGAGCCAAGTAAAGCCTATACAGCATGATGTTTTCGAAGAAATTTCTCAATTGATTCAGAGCTCACTGGATGGCTACCATGTTTGTGCTTTTGCTTATGGTCAGACTGAATCTGGCAAAACAGACACAATGGAAAGCCCAAATGAAATGGATGACCTTAATTCTGGTATGATCCGAAGAGCTGTAAACCAGGTTCTCGAAATTGATGATGATCTAGAAGAAAAGGGCTGGAAAATACAATTGAAATTTCTACTAGCGTAACTTCAATTGCGTAGTTCCAGCCCTGTTCAGTGAAAGATCTTCTGAGCAAAATGTGACTTGAAAATAAAGGATATTGAAATAACAACATTTGTTTAATATAAATAGGAATACTCATCGGGAGCGCAGTGGTGCCTCAAAAGAAAAAAATGAACAATAAAAAAAATCACTAATGAAAAATTAGTGAGAAAATTCATGTGCCAGCAGTGCGCAGGCCTCAATGAATTTTTTTAAAGCATAAAAATTGAAACTGCGGATTTGAATTATTAATAATATAGTTTCCTTGTGTCCTTTCTATCTTAACAGATAAAAAAATCCCAGATTAAAGGGATGAAATAGAAAGATAACTAAATTATTAACAATAATAAATATCAAAGAAATTCAAAATATAATAAATTAACCAAATTTTTTTATAAATATTAATTTTATTAATTAAATTAAAAAGAAAATATATAAGAGGGAAAAGTTCAGAAAATAATGTAGATTTAATTAAGTTTTTTAGGGATTTGAAAGTTTGAACAGTTTGTATTCAGTAGATATTAGAGTTGGAATAAAGATTTAGATTTTTCGTTTTTGTCCTGTCACGACTTATAGTCCAGTCATTAGAGACAAAAAAAAAAAGGTGTTTTGGTGCAAAAGGATGAGGAGTTTTGAAACTTGGCAGAAGTGTAGACTTGGTTGCCTTTAAGTATGACGCTAAGTTTGCGACCTCGAGCGACTGCCGTTCGCGCCGCCATCTTGAAAAAAATGGCGCCCAAAATCAGTTTTTGGCATATGAATCCATTTCTATACGTTTTACTGAAAAACTTTGTTATTAAAAGTCGGAGAGGGTAATTGTTGCTACAGATTTTAATCTTAATCATGTCGCAATTTAATGTGCGTCATGCATGTATAAGCACTAGGGCGTACATGATATTGTAGAATCATAATTTTATTTCAAGTTTATTTACAATTAATTGAGATCATAAATTATATATTACTATATTCCTAACTTTAATATATCGTGGTTAATTTACTTGGCAGTAAATTACCAGTGCAGTCATTGTTTACTTGTTAATCTATTAACCAAAATTATTATTTGTATTAAATCCTGCAATAATCCACGATTTCTAAGATCTTTTATATCAGGGGTGGCCAAACTTGTTTAAAGTAAGAGCCCCGTACGATAGCGTCAGATGTTTGAGAGCCGCAAGACAGGAACAAATATTACACACATTTTGTTGTTAAAAAACTTTTATGCAAACATTAAGGTAAGCTGTATATGTATGTAATAATATTTCTTCATACATGTAGTTTTAAATTATTAATTTTTAATTATTTCAATAATAAAAATGCATAAACACAGTCTATAAGCCAGTGTTTTCAAAATTTTGACTAATTACTATTTAAACTTTATTGAGCGAATTGAATACGTTAATGAATACGATAAGGAAGCATCTAAGAAAAGCTGCTGATACGAATTTATTTTAATCTCTGACTCAAATTGAGCATCAATATTAGATATAATTTACTCACTCAAAGAATAGACTTCCAATGTATAAGTGATAAATTATTACAAAGCCTGTTTTTTTTTATTTATCTTTTATATTAATTGTGATGCAAAAACGAGCTCGGCCAATATATTTCCGCGAGCCGCAGATTACATGTCGAAGAGCCGCATATGGCTCGCGAGCCGCGGTTAGGCCAACCCTGTTTTATATCGGTTTTTTGTCTACTTTGATAGAAAAGTGAAGGTAAGAGATCACCCAGTCTGCATGTGTGTATATGGAGTAATACTTCCCCTAATATCTTTTATACTGCTGGGTGGATCTTCTTGTACCTTAGTATGCCTATTAAAGAGCTAGAGACTGTCTATCTTTTATAATTGAAAAGAATCATAATATAGTTGTTGTATAGTCGAAAACATTTCTTTGATATAATAAATAGGAATATCGCCGTGCCGGCGTGGTCGTGCGACCTTAGGCGTCGGTCTGCCGTGCGGCTTGTGTACCGAAATCCCGGTCGAGAGCATGGATGCTTTATCTTTCTTCTTCTGTGTTTCGTCCGTTTCTCCCCTGGGACTTCCTATCTCAGGGTTATTTCTGGAAGGGATGTGAATCTCGTCCCCCTTCTGCATTTTTCTAGCCTCACCCTGACGTTGTGGTCAGCCCGTGGCCCATAGTTGGCCAAAATCGATGTAAAGAAGGAAATAGGAATACCCATAGGAAGCGCAGTGGTGCCGCAAAAGAAAAAATGAACAACAAAAAAACTCACTAATAAAAAATTAGTAAGAAAATTCATGTCAGTCGTTCGTCATCCTTAATGAATTTTTCTAAAAGCATTTGAATTAGTAAACTACAATGAATAAAGTATTCGAGCCAAATAAAGCTTGTACAGCATGATGTTTTCAAAGAAATTTCTCAATTGATTCAGAGCTCACTGGATGGCTACCATGCTTGTGTTTTTGCATATGGTCAGACTGAATCTGGCAAAACATACACAATGGAAAGCCCAAATGAAATGGATGAGCTTAATACTGGTATGATCCGAAGAGCTGTAAACCAGGTTTTCGAAATTGATGATGATCTAGAAGAAAAGGGCTGGAAAATACAATTGAAATTTCTACTATAGAAACTTCAATTGTATACTTCCAGCACTGTTCAGTGCAAGATCTTCTGATCAAAATGTGATTTGAAAATAAAGGATATTGAAGTAATAATATTTGTTTAATATAAATAGGAATACTCATCGGAAGCGCAGTGGTGCCTCAAAAGAAAAAATGAACAATAAAAAACTCACTAATGAAACATTAGTGAGAAAATTCTTGTGCTAGCAGTGCGCAGGCCTCAATGAATTTTTTTAAAGCATAAAAATTGAAACTGGGCATTTGAATTATTAATATCGTAGTTTCATTGTGTCCTTTCTATCGTAACAGATAAACAAATCAAAGATTCAAGTGATGGAATCGAAAGATAAATAGATTATTAAACAATGATAAATATCAAAGAAATTCAAAATATAATAAATTAACCCAATTATTTTATAATTATTAATTTTATTAATTAAATTGAAAAGAAAAAAAAATATATGAGGGAAATATTGCTACCGTGCTTTCGTAAAGGCTCGGTAGCGGAGGGTAACAGAATGCGACTGGAGCCAAGGTAATTTAAAAACCAAAGAGACTTTATTATTTAAGATCAGAGGTCATTTACAAGTAATTCGAATATCGAAAGGATTCTATGGTATGGCTGTCTTCTTGGCAGTCCTCTACCGGCAAGCGATCGTCTCAGGGTTCTTCCGGGGACGGGCGCTGCAACCACGGCTACGGTTAACCTCTCCCATGCCTTTCTATCGATTGGCGGACGTCTCAGGGTTCTTCCGGGGACGGGTACTGGGATCTCGGCGTCGGATCTCTCTCACGGTGCCTTCCTAACACAACGACTAGCGGTCTTCTCAGGTTCCTTACTGGGAATGGGCGCTGCCGTCTCGGCGTCGTTTTTCCACCGTCTTCGCACTAGCGAATGCACTTGTCTTGGCTTTATCAAACCTCACTCTGGGCGGCTGCCCAAAGAACCTCTTCTACGGCTGCACTCTATCGGCTGGCCGGACTCTCTCTATCTACTTACGGGTAGAGACCTTCTACCTGGGCTCCAGCCCAAGATCTGCTCTCGAACGCTCCGCTCCTAACTGGAGACCTTTGCGGCTCCTGCCGCTGATACGAACTGCTATCCTCTGCTGCTCTACTGGGAGACCTTTGCGGCTCCTGCCGCTGAGACGAACTGTTATCCTCTGCTTCTCCAATGGGGGATCTGGTTGGGCGGCTGCCCCAAGACGTTCTGCTACACTCTCCTCTCAACGGAGATCTGGTTGGGCGGCTGCCCCAAGACGAATTGATGTTCAGGCGTTCTGCGCCTGGTTTTATAGGCGCAGAGCGCTGCACACGATGCTGAGGACAGGTCGACTCGGCCGAGGTACGCAGGGAAGGTCGAGTCGACTGCACTAAAGGGGGAGCGGACAAAACGCCTGGTAACAATATATGAGGGAAATAATATATGAAATATAATAAAATATATATAAGATTATAAATATATATATATAAATTCATATATATATGAAAGTTAAAGCAGCCCGCACACGATGCAGCTTTGGGCCGAGTTGCATGTGCAACTTTTGGCCTAGAGCGTTTTTGGAGCTGCATGGCCAAAGTTGCAACCTGAGTTGCATGGAGAAAAAGCTGCAAAGGCGAGGATATCTGCTCGGTGCAACTCGGAAAGCTGCAAGGAAGCTGCATGGAATTACCCAATCACAGTGCAGCGTTGGAATATGTCAATCGTGACCGTCGGCCCGAAGGGGGAAACATGGCGTCGAAAGAGATTTCCTTCGCTTGAGATGGGCAAATAGCGAATACTCAATAAATATCAGAGTATTGCGAGTTTCTTTCACACATAAATACAGTTTATATGAAAATGCAGTAATTTAATGCGGCATAATGTATCAGAGCGTTTGAAAAACCTAGATTTTTTTGAATTTTTCACCTCGGAGGCCGTGTTAGCAATGATTTATGGGATTGCCCGCTGATCCGAACGGCGGCGCAAAGAATGTTGCATCGTGTTCGCCCTGACTGTCGTTTGCAACCTTTTTTGTGCAACTTAATTGCAACGAGGTGCACAGCAAAAGCTGCATCGTGTGCGCCCTGCTTAAGAAAATAACGTAGATTTAATTAAGTTTTTTAGGAATTTGAAAGTTCGAACTGTTTGTATTCAGTAGATATTAGATTTGAAATAAAGATATAGATTTTTCGTTTTTGTCCTGTCACGACTTAACAAAGAGGAAAAAAATAAAGAAATTTTAAGTAATAATATTTGAAAGAAAGTAAGGTTTAAATTCTTATTCATTCTTGTTATGTTTCGCAAAGACATCATTAACATCCATTTGCATCTAACTGTTTATCCTTCAGTAACCGAAGTGCGGGAAAAAAAAAAAAAATCTAAAAGAATTAAAACCTACTTTCCTTCCATTTTTTTTGTTTTTTTTGTTTTTTGTTTTTTTTCAATCTCTTAAATCCAACTATAGAACGCTGAGAGAATGAAGAATCGCCAAATATGGATAAAAACGGATCACTTAGTTGATCCTGGAACAGAAAGCAATATGGCGGCTTTTTCGGACATTTTTCCTCGCCCGCGCATTTCATTTTTCCACGTCCGAAGCCTTTTGAATAGCGATGATATTTGGGTCATTCCAAAAAAAAGTGTAAATTTGATCTTTTGAAACTTTTTTTTTTTAAATTATATTCCCACAATAATTTTTTGCTTCAGTGACAGCCAAGAGTCTAAACTTTATCATGGTATAAATTTTTATTTTGTCCAAAAATTTATATTATGTTTTTTATAATGTTTTGTGATGAGAAATGAAAGGTTTTGTCCACTCTGTTACATAAATAAACTTTGTTTTCCTGTGTAAATTATTCAGTACAATTTAAGTTTTCTGACTTTATATCTTTGCAAATGCTGTATAATTTTTATACATCTAAAAATTTTTTACAAAAATTCTTAAATTGTATGTTTTTAATGATATTGCAGTCTACTCTGCTACAAATTATGGAATAATACTTGATATAAGTTTATTTAAGTGGGTGTATTAATTTAGAAAATATTTTTTTATGTGTTAAACAAGTCACATAGTTTTTAAAATAAGAGGACACATTCACTTCTCATTATTTCAGTTATTTTAACCTGGAACGCAAAAAATCTGTAACGTAACAGAGTGGACATCTCTGTAACAGAGTGGACAGCTTTGTAACAGAGTGGACAACTGTATCTTCATGGGAAAACATCAACAGGATTATGTAGTATAAATATATAAAACACCCTTACCTTCCACCTAATATTTTATTTTTCATACAAGAGGATATTAACATTAAAACTTAAGTATTCTGGTGTACATCTACATTATATGAAAATTCGTAACACAGACGACCACCCTGCAACTTACATTCGGGTTCAGGAAGAATTTTTACGATTTTTTCTAAATTGATGTATGAAATATCTTTTTTATCAGCTCCAAACAACTTTCCACAGTCCTTAATAGTCTTTAAACCCATCGCTTTTACTTCTCTGTCATCATCTATATCTTCTTGAGCAACTACAACATATTTGTACTTCAAATTACGTGTATCTCCATCTGTTGTAAATGAATCCAACATATACTTCCCAGCTTTTATATTATCAGGCAAAACTTTCTATACGGATTCCTCAACTTTCACTTCACACTCTTCATTAGTGGATGCTCCATTTGAGTCTGATGAGTCCGAAGAATAAACATCTGATACTTTTAGTATTTTGTGATTATTTTCATGAGAAGCAAGGTCAGGTTTTATATCTGATATATACCTTTTATGGAGATTAAGAAGTGTATCAAGAAGATACCTTTTCTGCTTTTTATCCTTTTTTTTAGTCAGTTTCTTTTTTCCCAGCTGTAGCCCTGCTTACATCATCTCTGTAAAAAAATTGTTGAATTTTTCGTACATTGTGGATTTTTTTTGCATGTGCAATAGCTTTTCTGCCACAAATTAGTCTTCCTTTTAAACCCAAACTTTCGAATCCCAATTCTTGCATGCATTTATATTTTTTCACAATATTTGAAGCTATAATGGAGCGTAGTACACCTTTTGTTTTTGAACTACTTGATGAATAACTTTTTCTTAAAGAGTGTAATAATGTTGTGTGTATAAACAATTTTCGTGCAATTTTTTTTCTTACATCTTTTTGCTTGCCTTTTAAACATTGTTTAATCAGTATATTTGTTTGTGATCTTGGTGTTAGATTGACTTTATTAGGTGTCAAGTTAATCTTATTTTGATAACGAAAAGCTCTTTTTCTATATTTTTCCTTGGACCATTTCAAGGATTCAATTTCTCTTTTAAGCTTTAAATTTTCTCTTGCTAGTTTTGTTTTGCTATGTCTTCGTTCTTTGGGTGTGAACTTCTTATTAGTGTTTAAAGTTGTAGTTGCCTGCGATGTTCCTGTAGTTTGTGTGCTTTCTACTACTAGTTCCTTGCTCACTTTTTGAGTCGCTGCAACTTTAGCTCTTTGTTATCTCTTATGTTCTTTCCACTTTTTCCGCTGAGCTCTTTGTGACCGAGCACTTGTTTGTATATCTTTTTCTTAGAATGATATCTGAAACAAAAATTTTATATTAAAATAATTGTGACAGCTGATAATGCAAAATTTTAATTAGAGCTAAGTAGTAATTTGTGCTTTTATTGATGGGGCATACATAAAGTACAAAATGAAAGAGGAACGAACATCCATAGTGTGCAAGAAATAAAAATTAAAAATCCCAAAAAATAAACTTGATGAATTTTATGAACTTTAACTACTGAACCTTAGTGTACAATATTTTAGAACCAATTTGAGTATGTTTAAATCAAGAGAACATTGATTAAAATCAATTTTATAAATTTTGCTGTGCATATAAATACAGAAATGGAAGCTTATGAAACTTATAGAAATAGAAAATTAACTCTTTAATAACATTTATCATTTCAACTTCTATTTACTTACCTTTCTAGATCTTTTTTCTTATTTTCTTGTTCTTTCTGAGCATCTAATTTTCGACGTTGTCGATAACGACGTTGACGTTCTGCATTAGTCACTTTTGGCATTATCTAAACAATTATATTTTATATTTGAGTATTAGATTACATATACATAATATTCTTAAAAGTAAAAATATAAATAATAATAGTAAAATACTTTTTTTGTAAAAGAAATGGCATGTCTGTTACAATTTGTCCACTCTGTTACAATACTGGTCCACTCTGTTACACTGTATATGTAACAGAGTGGACAATGTAACAGAGTGGACAACTAACCCTAAAAGCAGAATTGTAGCTTAAAATTTCATGAACAATAAAAAAAGGGCGGTATTTTAAAAGCTGTTAATAATGTACTTCCTCTTAGTGATTTATTTCTTTAAAAAGTAGTTATTAGATTAAAAAACATGATGTAACAGAGCGGACATTTACTAATTATCTTTAAGCAATCATAGACATAAAATCGATCTTACCTTATTCTTGAATATCCAATCCAATATGGCTGACCGGAAGTGAACACAAAACCCTTCAGAGAGTTCAGTACTGTTGCCAACTTTAATATAATTTAATTTTTTTTATTTAAAAAATATGTAACAGAGTGG
>JAFIDM010073140.1:0-20502 GCA_023159025.1 Thereuonema tuberculata
CATAATTATGTATATTTTATTTATTATTTTATTGTTAGTCTTTGAGCTTGAAAAAGGAATGAAGAACAGTTGCGTTTTATATTACTTATTTATTTAAGTTTAAATAAAAATTGATTTGAGAAGAAGAATTAGGTTTCATTCAATACAATGAAGAGGACTGAAGTAAGGAGAAGGTATGGAAGTATTATTTACTTCGATAACAGATTCAATTTCTACAATGGCTATAATTCCTAAATTGAAAAGAAAATTATTTAAATAGATGCAAACAGTGACATTAGGATTGTTTCCTTAAGTATTCAAATTTGTGAGATAACAGCTAAAGAAGGCTTTAGCCTCGCCATCCAAAACACGCTTGGCTGCCATTTTGTTTAAGTTGTGACGTCATGTTATAGTAAATATCGAGATGTCATATGGCTGTTGTTTTTACTTATAAGAAAGCAACAACATTTTTTGATTAATTCAAGGAATCAGTGAAAGTACAGGACAACAGTGAAAATTACAAAGTGACAAATTCTGTATTTTATCTTATACAACAGCATTTCCTGTATCTTAAAAAATTCTTAAGATCCAATAGACCCGAGACGAGTAAGCTTTGATAGATATTTTCTTAGAGAAAAGCGTTGCCCGAAGTTAGACTGATTGTCTTCTTATGATCATTTTAGTTTAAATAAACAAAAACTGGAATGCTTAATAATTCGGAATTATTCTCTTTCTCACTTCTAAGGATCGACGATTGGTTTGTATCAATAGCAGTTCTCCATTCATCGCTTGTTTCAGCCTTCGTTTTTAGTTCCGAACAGTTATTTTACAGTTGAAATTTAATTACGATTTGTCTTATATATTCCAATCTTGATCTGCCTCTGAGTTTTTATCTTCAATAATAAATAGATAGAAAATTATACCGTAATATATGTCCAACAAATTTATCTCATCTACGTCTTATTATGCCATAACATTTTACTTTCTGACATTCTTTTAAAAAGATCTTCATTAGTTACATTTCAATCCATTTAAGTTTGAGAATGAGTCGATAGCTTCGAAGGCTTCTAATCTTCTGGTTTTTCTTCAGTTGCAATCATTCATGTTTCTCAACCATATAAAGTCAGACTCCAGAAAAAGTTTTAAGAAATCTCCAAGCAAATATTGAAGGAAAGATATTAAATGGAATTTTCATATCAAATGCAGATGTTTCAAAAAAAAAATAGAAGGATCCTATTATTTATTTCCTTAAAACACCTTCTATCCTTACTAAATCTTCTTTCTAAATACGTGAATTCGTCAATTTCCTGTAAACTTTTCATCATTCAACATTACTTGAGTGCTTTCTTCTTCGTCTTTTCTAAGGACAAGGATTTCAGTCTTATGTCGATTTATTTTAATGTTATTTTTCTCTACATAATGTTTTCTTTCCAATTCATCTAAAATCTACTCTTAAATCCTTCTTATTATCTATACATTTACAAAAAAGGATGTCTGTAGGCCCTTTTTCTCGGTAACCACATGAGATACAGGGGGTAAATGTGGTATAAAATTAAAGGCCCTGATGTGAAGGAGTGCATGAGTATGTTGATTTTTGTTAAAAGTAATTTTGATAAAAAATTTCGTAAAAAATTGACGCCTCCTAAATATTGCGTTCTTATACAATTAAAAAGGGATTGAATCCGTTAGCTTCGAAATAATCGCTGTAATTAAGTAATTTTTTCACTTAAATTCAAGAACTTACTTAATCTGAACTGTCACTTAATTGGATGCAGTTATATAATACAGAACCAACTCCCAATTTCACTTTTTCTGGTGAAAGCTGTTTTTGCAAAATGTTAAAATAAAATTCTACTTATCCCACAAGTAATAATTGCATTCTAAATATTCTGTAATGTTCTTTCAGAGTAAGGTTATAGGTCTCGTCAGTTGTTCAGCCACAAGAGACGGTAGGTCAAATTGAAGTTGGTATTGATTATCGAACAAATTGATTTAAACAATTGTACGATATTTGTCTGATTGAAATGGAAAGGATGCAAGTATAAGTATTTCAAAATCCATATTTAATAATTTAATAACTTAACAAACTAAAGACTTGAGAGACTTGTAAAAGGACAAAATGAATAGCATAAGATTTCGAACATTATAGAGAGATTCACTGATATTTAATTGTTTTCAAACACAAATGAACATCATTATGTTACTTGCACATAGATATTACGCACAGTCAGGTAATGGGTAAACCAATATCCTACCACAAAATCACTCCAATATATATCATGTGGACCACTAAGGCCATCAATATCGTCCTCAATGTTAGGGTCGGAAGTAAGGTTTTTTTTTTTTTGAAACTTTTTAGCATCACGTGGATGCTTTATTGATTTTAGGTCTTGCTATTTTGGCAACGATAGGGGTTTACTATTTGGTCATAAGGATATCAAGAGTGCTATTAGATCTGCAGAAAACGTTGGGCGATCTGCTGCACATTTGTGGACATGTACTGCAACGAAGTTTTCATTGAAGTCTGTATTCATGAATATCGAATACGGCTTGTTCTTGGTAATTCTTATGTGAGGGAGTTGTAACCAGTTATCTTTGGTGTTGTCTGTGTCAGGCTTTACATTGTCTGTGATATTTTCTAACTGTGAAGTACTCAAAAATTGCCCTTTTTCCATCCTATGGACTTGAACAGGATTTTTCCTTCTAAATTTTTGCATGACATTGATATAATCATCTGGTGTACAGTCTTTGTTCATTTTTAGTGCAGACTCTACATCATCAAAGTCGCTGTCGTTTGGCAAGAATGAATGGCCAGAAATCAGAAACTTTAGAGTAATCGTGCTCAGACTCATGTTCCTGTAGAGCAGTCGTCAACATCAAAATCATTTTCATGAGAAATATTCGAATTTGTATATAGTTTCATCTTTACAGCATGGCACAGAACAGTTTGAAGTGTTATATTTTTCATCGACAGCAAAAAAAAAATATTAATTATATAAATTTATAAACATGCACATTTGAACATTGTGTGATATATTTACAATTAATTATACATTGCAAGTTTTTTAAGTTATTTAAAAACCATCAAAAACCACATTTTACACAAATATTCAAACAAAACAAACCTGAGACCTTTCAGCATGGAGTTGGTTCCAATTGCAAATCACTACAACTTGGATACTCTAATTGGTAGTTGGTTCAGATGTTGCTAAATAGCTGTAAGTTACCGATAGGAGTTACTTCAATTTTGCTTAAGAAACTGCGCACATTCAAGCACGTTTTGCAATAAATAATTTGCTCTAATTTACGCTATTAAAATATATCTGTGCTCTAAAATTTAAAAATAATAGACATATCCATTTATATCATTAAAAACAGTACAATTTGAAGCCGAAACAAATATTTTCATCTCCATACACCTAATCATACAGATAAAATGAAAATAGTAATATTTTACGTAGCTATGTCGCTAGTGAAATTAAATACTTAAAAGTAATTCAAGAAAAAGTATATACACTATATATTAATAATTAATGTAGACAATAACTAATTGGCGTTCCGGCATAGACTAGTGGTCAAGGCTGCGGCCTCCCACTAGATAGACGTGCGGGTTCGAATCCCGGCATCGGCATGGATGTTTCAGTTATCTTTCCTGCGTTTGTCAGCTTCTTCTTCACTTTCTCTTCGGTTCTGAATTCATTTCATAATGGCTTCCTGAGGAAAGCAACAGAAAACACCTCAGTCTCTATGAATCTCAATATGAGTTAAACAAACAATGTATATATGTTTATAGGGTTGTCAAACACTGTTTATGGAGAAATAACGAGGGATTTTCTCATGGTCAAATAACAAAAAAAACCCTCACCACCCTCACCGTGGCGTTGGATTATTTTGATAACTTTTACCTTGTCTTTTATCTTACACTGTTGACTCCTTTTTCCGCCATTATTCAATTTTTTCTCCCGTACCCCAGGTTGGTAAGCTCTGTCCTATAAAGCGAGTCTCCCGAGATCCATTGAATGCACCAGAAACACTGAAACAAAAAGTAATTATTAATTGCATACAAATATTTATGACTAATAATAAAAATTTTCAAAACAATTTCAAAAAATTAAAACATTTAATTTTGTTTGTTTAAATATTTATTATTACAGTATTTACTTAGTACTGTTAAAAATTGTAATATGAATATAAAAATAACAGAATAGATGAACATTCAATTTTATTTAGTTTTTCATTTTTCAAATTTCTCTTTCGTATAAATAATTGCAAAAATTTAAACCCAATATTTTAATTAAATTTTACTTATTTGTATATAACTAACAACCCGATAAAAGTGGATTCTCCCAACCCACGACTGCTTTTAGAACCAGCGAGTGCATCTATGACACATTTTTATTTTTTACAGGGATTAAAATGTAGTCCCCGTGGCTTAATGGATAAGACTTCTAACTTCGAACCAGAAGTTGCAGGTTCGATTCCCGTAGCGAACTTGTAGAAAACATTCCTATTTTCACAAAACAACAATTGCGCCGGACAGACAGACAGAGAAATAAAAGATTTTAGTAATATGGATATTGTAATTTACATTAGATGTTCTTAGCGTAAGAAATTATCTTATATACTAAATTTTACTAAGTCAATGTTTTCATTCCTTTCGTGTCCATTCCTATATATTTTATCTTTTTGGGTGAATAAAAGTAGCAATTAATTTCGGTTCTTTAATTTGTAGATTATCTCTTTTCGAAAATCTTGTATCAATCATCGTAAAAAACTCAATGAACGATTTCTTTGTTTCCTTTAGACTGACATCACAATTATCTCATTCAATGGCAGAATTTTTTTTTATCATTATTATATGGTAGTAATAATCAAAGGTTTTTTATTATGAAAGGTTTATTAATAATCAAAGCCAGGAAAATTTCAACATTCAGATCTTAGAATTTTAACGAATGCATGATCATAATTAAGAGACCATAATTTCTGACTGTAATGAGATAATTATAAATAAACTACAAAATAAATTAGAAGAAAAAAAATTTTGATTGACTGAAAAGGAATTGCGAAGCTACAGAAGACTGATGACAAGGTTTATTTTATTTTTTTGTATTTATTTTTCTTTCTTATTGGCTTGACATAACTTCTTCATGTTACCAAAGAGAGATGGAAAGTGAAAATGTCGAATGTGACAACACCTTAATTCTTTTCACGAAGGCAAACCTCAGTACCACGAATGGCCCGTTTGGGAGAGTTTTCTTTCCAAAAGAACGAAACCCCGTAAAAAGAAAGAAAGAAAGAAAGAAGAATAACCACCTCCCCCACTCGCCTGTCGACACCAACGCGTTATTGTCTTGCAAAAGAAGTCGGCGTTTGTCACGGGGCAGTAATTCAGCTTTATCGGACACCCTTATTTCACGTTTATGTCTGCACTCCCACATTCCTCTTTGGAAAGGAGCGGAAGGGATACTTGGTCGCCCTGACTCGCCTTTCTCTCCTACACCCACAATTGGTAACGGTTTTACAAAGCCCTCTTGATAGCGTTCTCCCCATTCGTCGTGCTACGATTGCTTCGACGCTAAAACCACTCACTAACGGCGATTCCACGCTGTCGACAGAATTAACAAGAATATATATTGTTGAAATATGAACTTTGGAAGAGGGAGAAAAGCAATGAAAAGAAAATTAAAAAACATTTTATGTATAAAAAAAATCCATGAAATGCAATCTGACAATCGGTCACAATGAAGTCGATGAGATAAGAGTTCCAAATAAGACAGGAGTAGATAATCGATATACGTTGAACTTTATGCTAACTTAGAGAACTGTGTACTTACAGGTTTCTTCAAACTCAAATGTCACATTGTTTTGTTAGTACTGAGAGTTTTGCAGTAAAGCTTTCTACAATCCTTTGAAGATTCAGACAAATACAGAAGACAGTGTAGTCAAGGTCTGTGCGAAATTCAACCTTGAATAATCGCGGCTGTAATTGCAACAACCTATGGAATTAATTCACAATGATTTCCTCAAAATTATTCTTTCTTTTGGTTGCCTAATATTAAATAAGCTCTTTTAAACTTTTAAAAAACAGCAATCCGCAGATACTAATGAATGAAAATTGCGAGAAATTAACAGAAATAAGTAATTCTGAGTATTTACCCTAAAAGTATGAAGACATTAATTAATTAATTAAGTTCTTTACTTCGAACAGCCAGTTTAACACCCCTTGTAATTGTTAATTTATTTTATAACCCTTCTTCTAATTGCAGATTTATGTGCTATGTATTAAATTATAATTTAATCATATACCGAAATGACAATGGAAACCTATTAAGATATTACATTTCGACTATAGGAAATCTTCTCCAAATGATTATCAAAAATTAACAAATTTTCCAAATTTGCCTGAAGAGGGCGATGCTGTGGCATTCTATTTGCGATTATGTAGATTAATTATCTGGCAATATTCGAATGTCAGATATGTAAATGAATTGGAATAGTTAATGGAACTGATAATCGACAACAAACTCACTGAAACATTCAAACCATACAAACCTAGAAGCTAATAAACATAAATTTCCATCAGTTTGTATCGAACGGTCATTTACTAATGAATCAGATGAATTAATTTGCCCATTATGCACCAAACTACTTTCACGTTTTTCTACCTTTATACAAATTCTCATTTAACGGATTCCCATACATCAACATGTGACTGTCTTTTGTCATTTGTTTGAATTTCATAACAATTGAAGTTGTTTCTTTTTATGTTTGTAGATAATATGTTGAATTAATGTTATTGTAGAACTTCAATGCTTATTCATAGAAGACTTCATTATTTCTGTTTGGATTGAATTTAAACTTTATGTCAATGAAATTTGACTGATTCGAATGATTTCTGAACTGAAGTAGGAATTCCAAATTTGGTTATTAACTTTCACTTTACTTGAAGGAGCACCAGAAGTTATGGGCAGCATTTTCGGGAATTAAACAATTATGAAGATGGAGGGAAAGTACGACGACGTTTTTTAAAAACATTAGTCTGTTATGATTCACTTGCAGCAAAATTTAATGTTTATAAGGACTTACAATACGCTAAGTTCAAAATTGATAATAGATATTCTCATCACGTACTGCTTTCTTTGTTATTTAAATTTTCGTACTTATGCGATTTCATTTTTCGAGGTCTTTTGAGTGAAGAACAAGGCGAAAGATTCCACCAAGACGTAAAGGGGTTTGAAAATGAGTCCCCTGTAGGTTGCTGGATTGTCAAACGAGGAATCCCACAAGATACACATAGAAGGAAGGAAGAAGAATTCCCGCAACTGATTTCATTGATTCTAATGATTTTTGCAAAAAAAAGGGTTAAATTAGAACTCTAAGTGTTATTTCTATTTTAAGAAAATATATACAAAACTAAAAAACTTCATTTCGGATTCAGTGAACGAAAAATTAACTTATACAAAATCACTAGAGTTAATTTAGGCAACGATCACAAATTTTAAATTCGCAGACCTGTGAAATTGGCAAAACGGAAAGATTTTATATATATATATATATACACAATTTATTTACTTTTTTTTTTGGCATCCGGAGCAGTCATTAAATTGTCGTCCCAAGGTCTGACCCAGTAAAAAAAAAAAATTGGAAGATCCTAGCTTCCAACCAAAACAAAGGTTTACATCTCATTCTCCCTTTTAAAATTTAATCTGCCAGAACCGTTACTCTATTCAACCCCTACTAATTACGCTTTTTTTTTTTCCTCTTTTCAACCTTAGGCTTAGTGGGGTGGCATTATTTGCCATATTTTCTTGGAACAGATACTGAGGTGGTTTTCCTTTGCCTTCTTCGGGAAACCATTATGGAATGGCTTCAAACCTGAAGAGATAGAGAAGAAAATATCCTTACCGATTCCGGGATTCGAACCTACGTTCAGATACGTCAGCCTCGTAGCAGGTCGCCGCCTTGACCCCAAGGCTGTTCCTGAAAGACACTAACTATGTCACTGATCAAATTTTTGAAGCGAAATTTTTAAACGGCATTCCCAGTCAGTAACAAAAACCTTTTTACGTGCGCTGATCATAACTATATTTCATAACTATATAAGCCGGCACACCTGCTTATTCAAATAATTTAAAACTTAATGAAAACTAAAAATTAAAACATTAAAATTCAAAATTAACACTACCTAGGTTTCGGCTTAAAACGATAAGCCTTTTATCACTGGTAAAAGACTGGTAAAAGGATTGTCGTTTCAAGCCGAAACCTAGGTCGTGTTAATTTTAAATTTTAATGTTTTAATTTTTAGTTTTCATTAAATTTTAAATTATTTGAATAAGCAAATAGTCTTAGTCTTTGAAATATATTCAGTCAATTTTGAGGGAAAAAAATAAATACTTGTCTATCATAAAAACTACCATTTCGAATCAATCAACTTTACATTGATAGAAAGTTTAATTTCAATCCGAACTAAAGTAAAGAAGTCTTCTATTAATAAGCATTGAAGTTATGTAATAACATTAATTCAACATCTTATTTTTCTCTTTATATTTTTGAAAGAAAGAAAAGAAAAGCTACTTCAAGTTTCCAATTAATCATCGCAGCAGGAAAAAGAGTCATATTTTTTTTTCATCAATTCTTGAAATTTCAAAAAATCCAAAGATGAAATCCGTTGTTTCTAAAGCTTAATATCTTTTGATCAATCGAAAAAAGGGAAAGTGGAAATGTTGTGAAATAAGTAAATCTAATACAGAAAGTGCTTCAATCGTCTGAAATAGCAGCTATAGGAACAGCGTTTCTTCATTAAAACGGGAATTAATTTCTTTGATTAATGTGATAAATCAGTAAATACAAAACCAAGCGACTCCGTACAATTTCCAATCTGTAAATGCTTGTCTTGTTAAAAAAGACACTATTGTTGATTGCGCGCAAAACTCATTTATTCAAGCAGTTGTAATTCAAGGATCAAGTACAATTTCAAGCGATGCTCGCATTGAATCCATTTACTTCCAACCTCATTTTATACTTTTCGCGCGGTCTATCAGTTAGTGGCCAGTGATCAGGGGTTGAGGGTATCATGTTCGATCAATAGAGGTAGACCCCAATTTTGTCTAATTACCACTTTTTTCTGACCCGTTCAATGGTCGTTCAGACCGGAAGTAGCCTTGACCTAAAGTGGCAGTTTTGGCCGAATTTCCAGGCCATGAACAATCCAACGATACATAACTGATGGGGCTCCGACTCGCTGTTTTGGTTGTGAAGGGCGTTATGCCTCCACACACATAGAAACTGAATCCTAATAACTCCTCTCTATGAGCTCACTAATGACACTTTAAAATTGACTGGGATAGAGAGACTAAAAGCATATTAATAGATGAAAAATAGCACAGCGCTCAACGCTGACGGTTACCAGATCCATACTGATTGGTAGAGATTGAATATCACCACACTTAAAAGCAAGCATACAACGGGGGAGTGCGGATAGTATTCAGCAGATAGCATTAGATGTGTTCCGCGATGTGCAAATAATCTATCTTATTTGCAAGACTTTAGCGATGTGTTCGTTGTCTCGTGTATGTTCATTGTATGACTCCTCCATTATAAACATTAATCATAGCTCTGCACAACAAATTGCTATATACATCGTCCAATATGTGGAGATGCTCCAGTTTGCATGAAAGTGTTTGATTTCAGGCATTTGTCGCTGTTGCTGTAGAGATAAAGGTGTTGAGCATCTCGCTATCTCCAGGCCATCACCAATAAAGTCGCAGGGCCTTTGCGAGTAGCTTCTTCGGAGAAAAATGGTCCAAAGATAAATGTGGCTGTGAATCCAACCAGTTAAGCGAGTGCAGTGGAATCTGCTGGAAAAATGAGGATTGTCCATGTCCCAAATGCGACGAATACGTGTGTTCACTGCTCCACTAAGGTAAAAATTGCCTCATCGCAATAAAAACAACTTCCATTGCCACCACTCATCGAATTCCATTTTGGTAAGGAAGTTTAATGAAAACATCAGTCAGTGTTTCCTATAGGAGGCAAGCAACTGCTGGCACATCTTATGCGGATAACAATGCACAACCTTACTCAGGACCTTTCACACTGTGCCGTAGGATACATCTAACTACCATTACACAATGCATGCACTATTAAGAGCCAGCAGCATTATTCATTGACTATTCAACAATAGCTGTGATAAACTGTTCAACGACTTGAGAAGTGATGAGTTTGGGTCCTTGATGGGGTTGAAATCATAGACGTCCAGTTTCCTCGAATCCTTGTGGAGTCAATGGTCTTCGATGTAATTGCTTACGATGGCGGTATTCCCGAAGTGAAGCCGCGGCATTGCCGTTGTTTTCAAACAGCTTAACAAGCAATGAGGATTCTCGTAAGATAATGGGTATCATAGCCGATATGAATGACATTCAGCATTGTGGTCACTTTTATCAACATGTCAATTTGGCTGCAACACGTGTGCTTAGACAAATGAAACTGAGTTTTGGTTGTTTCCAGCGCCACGAGTGGCGTAGTGGTGACTTTGATACTATTTTGTTTTGCATCATGTCCAGAAATGTCACTTTACTAGATTCCGTTGCATTTGGTCTACTACATAAGGATACTTTCATTACGACCACCTGATATTTTCATTTTTTGTACAATTGATACACATTTCCAGACATGTTCGAAAATAATATTTGAGTATCTCTCTCAAGTAATTAATAGTGCTTCACTGTTTAAAGATTATTATTATTATTATTATTATTATTATTATTTTGCTTTAATAATTCTACTTTTTCGAATTCAAAAGCGAAATATATTTTTCAATGTAGTGGCCTTCCTTTCCGCTGCACAATTCATCCCGAAGTATTCGCTTATTTATGAATGTTGGCGTTTTCATTCTTGTTCCATTTCATTCTTTTTTTCTCTTCTCCCATATTGCCCTCATTCCATTAATTGCAGACACGTCGTCGTCCTCTTGCTCTTCTATCCCTTTCTTTTCTCTTCTTTTCATCGTCGTTCACCATTCCAATTGGACTCTATTCATCTCTTTCTCTTCCTCTATATACAGGGACGTTCTAATTTTCTTTCCATCTTTCCTTTCCTTTTTAAGTTGCATTCATTTCCAGAGTCTCTTTTCAAAGCCCCGTCAGCCTCATTATTCCATAATTTTACATGGACGAGTATATAAATTTTTTTCTCTCCTATAAATTATACAAAGACGACGTTATATCTTTTCGTCTATCGAGAAAAAAAAATAATTGAAAAAAAAAGGGCCCCTCCTATTCTTAACAAGGCAGTGGGCGTCAGCACAGACGGTATTACTGAATCTACACAATCATTACAATTGTTTTGTTGTACGTTTCTTTCAGTGGAAGACCATTTAATTTTTATAAATCAGTTATTTCTGAATTATCCAGTGTGTTTTCAAGCTACCTTCATTGAATGTTGACTTTCTTTTAAGCTCAAAATAATAAGTAGTCTATGCTAATTCCTGTTGTATTTATCCCGCAGCCAAATGATGTAAGTACACTGAGTGGAAGTGAAATTGCTTTGGAGTGGATGCAACATCCGGAAATATCCCTTTCAAGTGAGAAAACATGAATAATACAACAGCCAATAGATAATGTTCCATTTTTTTGCTGGTGGCAATGAATTCATTGAGACGTGATAGTTTAACGTAATAGGTTTTTCATGCGATTCTCACATTCAATCAGTCGTGCTTAGAGAAGGCGACAAGACGTCCTCGGACACATCTAGATAAAGCAGTTACAGTTCGTTTCGATATAAAGTTAGCACCGCTAACTTTTCGTGTTGTAAGTGAAGAACCTGTTCATACAGATTTCAAGAGCAGCTACTTGTTAACCGGAAATGTCTTAATCGCGCATGCGTAAATTCCCAGTCTAGATCATTCAACACATGTGGAATCGCAACCTTTTGTCAGTAACAGATATTAACTATTTTTTTTATAAGCATCTTTATTTACTATATATTTATACATACATCTGTTGTATATCGCGTACAGAGTAATTCCAGAAATTAAAATTCAGTAACTTAGTTGGAATTTACATAAAGACTAAAAATTTTAAATCATAGAAACATTTAAAAAAATAATAATCGTCTCATTCACATTAATTAATGCCTAAGCAAAAAATTAGACTTGACTGCTTTTCATCCTTACATAGGCGTCATCACCATTAATTTACTTTAAGCCTATAGGGTCGTCGCAGTTGGATTCTCGCTAAGACATTGGCCTTTCACCTCTAAAGACCGGGGTTCGGTTTTCATGTAGGTTTTTTGGACGATCCGCGCTGGAAGGTTTTCTCCGGGTTCTCGCAATTCACCTGCACTACTTCCACCTTTCTTTCTCAATCTTATTCTCCGTATGTCCTTATTTCTGTGGGGATAGCATAATAGACCAACGGTCCCGGTGCTGCCACTCACACTCACTACACGAACATATGCATAAACATAAGCCTACAGTTTTACTTTCTTTGTAATTACAGTTCTTTAGAACTTTGCTCATCAAGAAATATTGTCCATTTCATAGAACCGTTCTTTGCAATATTGGTGATACAAGGACGATCACTATCTTAAATAAGGTTCCCCAGATATTACTGAAAAGCAGCATGCATCAGTCACAGGTTGACAGATAACAGCGTTGAACTAGAAATATCTGTGGACCAACGAAGATGAATAAATTGATTTCTCTAACACTCGATGTGTACTATGGAGTTGGATACCACCTCTGCAAATATTCAATAAATATCATCGCCCTCATATCTTCCTTCTATCGCCTTCTATCATCGCTCTCTTATCGTAAATGGTCTTGTCAAAGAATCGCATACACTGTCTTCCGTCCCACAGCATCAAGACAGTAGTCAACAAGTGTCTGACTTAACATAGTCTGATAAAAGGCGCTCTTAAGCTGGCGTTACATAAAAAAAAAGTGTGCTGTATTTTCCATCATTTTTTTCTGCAGATCCTGTTTTCTTTCCATAAATCATGGATGTGGAATGTTGATTTGGCTTTTAGTAAATCAACCTTTGATCAAAGTATTTCAATCCGACTACAAGTTGTGAAACACAATACTGACTGTGACGTCATCAAGAATTATCTTTACACCTTGACATTCCATTCTGGAGTGTTTAATTTTCAACATCTGAATGAAACATTTTCTCTTCCACTAACGTGCAATATCTTATTCATATGAGAAAAAAATTCGATTTAGTTTCTAATGAAATGCAATTATTTTAGAGCTATTAATTAAAAGATGATGAAATGAAATTTGGATGAATTAAACTTCGTCAAATTTTGAACATGATTTGAAGAAATGAATCCACTCAAGTTGATATTAGGTCTAATAAGACCAAGTAATTACAGTATGCGCCAAAATATACAGTACTGAAATGAAAAGATGAACAAAATTACATTATTATCATCTGTGAGTTTATTTCTGCTCAAAAGAAATTAACATACACACTACATACATACACTATTAGCGTGTTGATTTGCCACGGTACGCGTAATGTAAGTGTGCAAAGTGTGCACCGCCTTGCTGTAGACATTGTTCATATCGTTCACGCATATTCTCAAACATATCCTGAAACAAAGGTTGCTGCAGACTCCTGCAAAAGGAGATGATTTGCTCATGTAATGCAGGCACAGTTCTTGGAGGATCTTCACAGTCCTTTAACACACTCCTTTAACATTCCCCACAAGTAGGCATCAGGTGGTGTAAGATCGGGGGAATGGGACGGGTATGGGAAGTCAGTACCACGTGAAATAATGCTCAACTATGAATACTTTTTCCTCCAATTCCAACAACAACTGCACAACACAACTTCTTTTCACTACTGCGAACACGTGCAGCTGGAGCTACACCCCGTCGACAAACGCAATCACGTGTTCGAGATGTGCGAGTTTCAGTACTGTATATTTTGGCGCATACCGTACTTGGCATTTGGAAAATTACTTCCATTTTAAGCTATTCAATTCGAATACATCACTTTTCAATTCTTGGAGATACCTCAGTCTTCTGTTCAAAATACATCTTTAATCTTCGTCTATACTTCATCTTTTTAAGCAAAAGACTTCATCAGGACATCATTTGACAAAGGTAGTATTATAGTAAGTCAAAATGTATTTTCATTACTGTCTGAAAATTATTGATTCAAATTATATTCATAAAGGCTTCAAGGGGAAGACAGAATTCTTCTCCTCATATAATGTCGTGATGAAGTCTTTTGCATAAAAAGATGAAATACAGACGAAGATTAAAGTTGTATTTTTAACAGAAGATTATATATATTTAATACCTTAGGGATACCTTTTAAAATCTATTCCTCACATCACAAGAATTTTTTTTTTTATTTTGATTGCAATATTTTAGTAATATTTCAACTAAGAAGAAATCAGAAAATATTAAATGAAAAACATTTGTTGAAAAAGGATATTCTAGTTGCTTGTGGTTTGGACAGTAACTTGTTGATAAGTGATATCAACATACTTCACATTAATGTAATATTGTTGCATTTTATTATCACTTATTATACACTTCCAGAAACATAGTGAATTCTTATTTGAGAAGTGTTCAGGAAAATGATTTATTATTTATCATCACATCATGTTATAATTTACATCGACATAATGTGAAGAGTCTGAGAACTAATAAAATTGTTGCTGTTTTTGTTGACAGATCCATTTTTTGGGTCACTAGTCATAGTTACACTCTATGATGGAGTAATTAATTCTGCTGTCGTTGTGGATAATCATCAAGGATGTAAGATTACAGTCAGACTTCGCCTCCTATGAAGAGACACAGAAACTGAAGAAGAAGGAAACATCCAAACCCCACGCAGGGATTCGAACCAGGTTGAGATATAAAAGTCTCATGGCAGGCCTCGCCTTCACCATAAGGCTATGCCTGAACGGCATAAACAAAATTAAATTCAGTAAGAGTGATAAGACGATTTGTATCAGTAAGGTCTTGTATTAAATAATTACGAGGGCTGTTCAATAAAGAATGATCATTATGATTTTTTTGGCAACATACTTTTACTCATCCTCAGAATTTTGATCGTCCTTCTCAAAGTATTCTCCGTTGGATGCAATGCACTTGTCCCAGCGTTTCTGCCAGTCTACAAAGACATGCTGGAACCAGGTCTTTCAAAACCGCCTCCGCAGCCTTCACTACTGCTTCTGAAGATTGAAAACTCCTCCCGCGAATGTGTTTCTTCAGGTTAGGAAATAGAAAAAAGTCACACGGGGCTAAATCCGGACTATAGGGAGGATGGGGGACGCACTTCACATTGATTTGTGCACGATATTCAGTAACAACATTTGCGACATGCAGCCTCGCATTTTTGTGGTGCAGCATCCAGTTTGTTGCACGGAAACGTGGCCTTTTCCTCCCGATATGACCTTGCAGAACTTTCAAGTCATCTCTGTAGTATAGCCCAGTTGCTGTTGTGTGTGCAGGTAGGACATGCTGATAAACCATTCCATCAATATCAAAAAATTAGATGACCATAACTTTCCCTGCAGAAGAAACCACTTTTGCTTTTTTGGGGTGGTGGTGATGAAGGAGATTTCTGCACAGAGCTTTGCTGTTTGCTCTCAGCATCGAAATGATGTAGCCAAGTTTCATCAGCAGTAATTACCTTTGAAAAAAAACTCTGGATCTTTCTATACCATAATCTTCATTTGCATGCAAACCTGCATGCGAACGTCCTGTTGTTCGGGAATCAGCAGTCTTGGAACCCATCGCGCACAAACACTTATAAGTATATAATATACTTGGTATTTACTTAGCTACTGGTCGCACGTGGCGACGGACCACACAACGCTGGGAGGGCAATTGTAAGGACTGGGGATGAGGAAAAAATAATCGTGTTCTTATTTCCACATTAATTTTTTGGAAATCCGTTCAGCCGTTAATTAACGTATTGCGCGTACAAACAATCAGACAAATGTTAGAAAAATGTTGAAATAAAATACTAAGCCATCGTATACTCAGTAAATATTTTATTGTTTTGCTTTTTTGTTTTTATTTTTTAACTCGTATATTTCCTTTTACGCTGTTGCTTTTGTGAATGTATATATGCCTTATTTTCAGTCATAAAAATCTGATAAATCTGATTGCTCGTTCTCCCACTAGAGGGAGTAGAAGTTTGCTCTTGCGCAAAACGTGATTTTGGTATTTGTAAACGGTATTTCGATATAGCATTGTACGTGTTTTAATTTAATTTAAGGTTTTTATTATAACTAGGCCATCTCCCATGTACAGATTGTTCGTTATAGATATTTGAAGAAGAGATTTATTTAGATGGACGTTGGTTGATATAGATGTTAAATGAAGATCATAGCTTATATATGATACTCCTGGCGACGAATTGATTGTGACTATTCTTTCGATTGAAGAAAACCAAATTCTGATGACTTGTGAATCTAGACAAATTTTCCTCTTTGGCGGAGACTTCAGACAAATTTTACCTGTAGTCAAGAATGGCCGAGATTACGACATTATTAACAGTTCTTTGATAAGATCTCATCCTTTCTCTCGTTGTCCATTTCGATACTAATTGATTATCGATGATAAAACGATGGTTTATATGAGAAAAATCCAAGAATAATCGATTCCAATGAAAGGGATTAAAGCAACATTTTGAAGTTTTCAAGCCATCTCTTTTTCAAGCATAATAAAATTGGAATAAGTACAACAAAACAAAATAGTTGGAAGCTTAAACAAATTTCAAAAACACGTGAATCAAAAAGTTTAGTTGTTTTTACAAAAATATATTAATAAGGTACATTTCAATTATTAAAAGTAATAATAAGAAGAAAATAAAATTTAAGGTAATCTAACAAAACTCGATTCCAAAGAAAGCAGTTAACGCATTATTTTGAAGTTCAATAATGCTCATTTTGAATTTGTCGACTTCCTCGTGACAATAAAAAATGAAAAGCCGTTTTCCATTGTTGCATTAACATTGGGGCACAACAACAACAACACAACAATTGCGGAGATATATGTCAAAAAATAATATGAAAAGAGTTGTAGTCCCTGTGGCCTAATGGATAACACATCCGACTTCGGATCAGAAGGTTGCATGTTCAATTCCCGTCGCGGAAATTTCATTGTAAAAATTATTTCTATTTTCCATTCGCACAGAAAATTGCGCCGGACAGACAGACACACAGACAGACAGACAGAGAAATAAAAGGTTTTTAGTAATATAGATTTAAATATTTATAGAAAAAAAGGGAAGGTCTTGTTGTGCTAGATTACTTGTATACCCTTAAGACAACTAGCTACCGCATCATATTATAGGTTTGGTCTAACCTTTCTCATTGTCCTTAAGTTGCGAAGGAGGAAAAAAAAAAGACTTGGAAAAAACATTTTTTTAACAATGTTAAAACCCAATTTTAAGTTGAAAGTGGCATCTCCGTCCATCCTAAGTCCGTCCGTCAGTGATCACCATAACTCCAAAACTACATTACCTAGAAAATTGAAATTTGATAACGAAGGCAATTAGCGAAGATCTCATTGATTTTCAAAGATATCGAAACAACAGATACGGATATAAGGAGAACAGATAAGGAGAATTATCTGCCAAAATATGTTCTTAAAATTTGATAATCATTATAACTGAAAACTATATATCCAATTAAGCTGAAATTTTATGATTTTACATGGAAGATCCGATTGATTTTAGTAAAAATCGGACGAATAAGAGAGGCTCTAAAGGCCAAAAAAATCGTCAACAATTGTTTTTGTTTCCTTAATGTTTGATGCGCTCTTACCATTCGTACAATAGCTTATTAGGTTTTTAAAGTCAATATTGTTATTTATTTGTGTGTGTGTGTGCGCGCGCGCGCATCTTTAATAACTTCAGAACATGGGTTTTTTTTAAACTTGACTTGTATTTTTACAAATTTAATTTTATTTATGAAATTTTTTTCCTTGTAGATCATTGTGAGAAATTTGCGCGTAAGGGAACGAAATCTACGGTATATCACTAAATCTTTTATTTCTCTGTCTGTCTGTCTGTCCAGCGCAAATGTTAATTATTAGCTTCTGTTGCTGAGAAAGTCAGATTATAAAATTTTCTTTTTTTTTCCGCCTTGCATGGGATTCGAACCGAAGACCTTCATCCTCGCAGTCAGGAACGCTCACCATTGGACCACTGCTGGTCCCCCAATATCCAAACCTACTTTTATTCTTATTTGTTCGCGTGCTATCAAATAATGAGTTCATTCAAAAAGGAATATAATATCACTTTTTGCCACAACCGCTTGGAATCGATTCTTCTTGTAATATCTCATACTTACCAGGGGGAGAAGGGCCTAGTTTCTTTTAAAAAGTCAACGAAGGAAAACTTTAAATTTCGATGTCTAAACATCAAATGTTCTTTATGTCATTACAATGTGAATTGGATTTAATCATTTTAAATAAGTATTTGTAGATTTTAATTAATTTTTAGACAATGGAAAATTTGACGATAATGTTTGTGGACAGAAGGTATTACCGTATACAAGGGAACTTTAAATAGTTTCACACCTTTAAAATAAAATGTAACATTAATTGATGGAAAGTAGGCTTTACATTCTTTTTTAGCTGCCGTAAACCATGAGACTTCTTGACTTCACGAAATTAAAAATTTTTAGCGTCCCATTTGGGAGCTGTTGTGATAGCGACCAAAATCGGTAGCTATTGCGTTTGTCCATCTCGGAACTCCCGAACGGAAGATCCGATCGACCAACGGATTTCACCATCGTGTTCAGAGACCCAAACACGTAGGAATGAGTCTCTGAACACGACGAAACACTTAGGATTGGGCTCTTTTCAGGGGATGACGCCCCCCGGTGTTAGAGATATTTGGCATTGTTGTCATTGGTACCCTCTGAAACAACAACCGAACGGAAGGTCGGATCGACAAACGGATTTCACTATCGTGTTCAGAGGCCCAAACAACATGGGAATTGGGTATTTTTAGTGGCCAACGTCGTCCCCCCCCCCCCCCTATATTCGAGTTCTTTTCTTTGGATTTCGGCTATTAGCTTAAATGTCAGAAATGCAACCATTTGATTTCAGTTGTCAGCTATTGCATGATCGGTAAGTTCTCAGTTCATACGCTGATTGTTGTCGGTTCGAATCCGTGTATCTACTGGTTTTTTTTGTTTTTTTTTTCTTCTCTTAATCTTTTTTTTTTTAATGTCCACGTGGATTTTGTTTTCTTGTTTTTCTAATATTTTTTTAAATTTTTTTCCTGTGTCATCATTAAGTTAATTTATCATTTATCATCTATTTATCGTTTATCATAAGTTAATGAGGAAGGGTAACATCCCTGCAGTATGACGTTTTTATTTGATGAGGAATATGGTTTTTCTCCGAAACGTAAAATATTGACTGCACTCAATAAGAAATCACTGGTTTTGTTGCAACAAAACATGCTGCGAAAGAGTCGCACACCTGAATCACCGAAGAGAACCAACACATCATCGCAAAGCTGTGATGAAAAGTCCAAAAAAGCCAATACGGTATTGATCAGATCATTTGATTGTTGCTATTGTATGCAGAATTGACTGTCAAACTGATAAACCTGTATATAAAAAAAAAACTGATTTAAGGCCACTCATTGCTCTCTCTCTATATATATAATTTTAATAGGAATTATAATTATGCATTTTTTGATAATGTGTAAAAGTTCTTGATGGTGTATGAATCTTCCCGCCACGTGTACCATCCTCTGCTGCCGCATCGTTAGGAACCACTGCTTCATAGGACATTGCAGGATATTGAATAAGGTCAATATCAATCAAAAGGATATTGACCCTATAGTGCATCGTAAACCTTCTTGACCTTTCTTCACAGTGGGTGAAATGAAGATTTCTTAATTGGAAGAAATATTGGTTGTTGAATCGTTTGATGGGATTTCCTCAAAGAATAACTTTATAAAAAACACGTTACTAGATGGTCATTACCTTTATTAGGAAAAATCTATTAGCTTTCCACTTTTTGTATAAATGCAACTATTGTTTGTTTTCCATGATGTTTTCTTAATAATGAACAAGGTTGGCTGTTACGCAGTTTATTTTACAATAAGTTCACACATCAGTCACTTCCCTCAAAGTTCTGTCCCTGGAAGAAATTCTGTTACAGTTACTGCTTCTGAGAGAGAAATCGGACAGAGACAAACGAAAAGAAAAGTCTAAATCTCATCTGGATTCGAACCACACCAATAAGTCAGCTGAAGTGCCAGGTTGATTGCTTCACCATTCGCCGAATTTCGTTAAGAAATATACACGAAATTGTTGATAACATCCTTGGTAAATATTCCTAGAATAGATTTATAATAGCAAGTCGTACACGTATTGAAACACTGCTTTTGTAAAAATACAGTATTACTTGTTCATAAGTAATACTGTTTTTTCACAAACATCATTAAATCTCAAAAAGATTTAGTTTCTAATCTCAAAAACATAAGAAAAAGTAAAAAAACAGTACACCAGGGATTTCAGATCTCCTTT
>JAFIDM010073141.1:8159-20502 GCA_023159025.1 Thereuonema tuberculata
AAAAATTTTGAATAAGTAAATTCATTTGTTCTTAAACCAAATTATTTTTAATTTTTGAAAAATCAAATGCTAATCAACCAAATCTTGATAAACTATTTTAATTATAAAAAAATTAAAGAAAATGATATTTATCGAAATTGCCTTCAAAAGTCTTGTATATAATCTTTTCTTCAATATTTTTATTTATTTCATATTTTTAATTTATTTTCTATTGTTTGATATTTATAATTAAAATAAATATTATCAAAAATTTTGTATATTAACGTACTTATACTATATCATTTTTGGATATGCAGATACGACTTTCGTTCTTTCAGATCTGGCCGCTAGGATCGTTGCGCAATTTTGTCCTGCGGTTTTTCGCTAAATTTTGCATATTATCTATATGCTAATATCAGTGCCTTAATTCAAGTTATGATCAATTTTAAATTTTTCGTAACATTTTCAAGACAAATTAAGTAAAAAATTCTTTGCTATTAGCTATTCCGTTCGTCCGCTTAAGCTACAATTGTAGGAAGAAGCATTTACAATGATATGTCATCTTAGATGTGACCTTTCTTTTTTTGTTTTACATTTTATAAAACCTGTTTATTATATATTTTACCTGAACTTTCTTTACAACGTCAGCTGCAGATTGTGAATTTTGTTCTTTTAAAAATGAACCAATAATTTTTTATTATTTTTTGAATATGAAAGATTTTCTAATTTCTTCAAACTAGAAGAAAAAAATCGTAAAAAACTAAATTGAAAGATTTTTTGAAGCAACGAAATTGAATCTATCCTTAGTTGTTGATTTGTAGATAAAGCACATTTCAGTTATTGTAGCCTTAAATATCACTAATATAAGCTTTTTTTTCTCTCTGTATCTTTTACACCCCCGAATTGTTCTGCTGATTGTGTCCACACCTTCATGACGTCACCTCATTGAAACTGGTCACAACTGGTCTGCTTCATCGAAACTCTGAATAGTCAGATCCAGCAATTTATTCATGATTTGATTGTGATTTCAGGTCTTCTGAATGGCTGCCTTCTTTTTGACTACAATTTGTAAAGGTATTTAAATTTACTCGAAAATGCTTAAAGATGTAATACCGAAATGGATAGTGTTTTTAATGTAAATTTAAATTTTTAAACCTAAATTGTATAAGTTTCCGATTATTTTACAAGTTGATTCCTACATATCCAAGAAATCTCGAAATGACCATAGAATTAAATTGGTGTGTTAAGAATATATACTGCCTGCTCTATTGAAAGTGGACAGCTGTGGTATGAATCACATGCTTTATTCACAGCGTGTCTAATAGCGCCTACTGTGGCCTTTTGCCCTAAGCACAGCATCCACCCGCCATGGCATGCTCTCCACCAGTGCCTGAAAGCAACCGGTATTTTTGCCCACTCCTCCTTCAAAACCTGCCCAAGTTGGATGCGTGTTTGCGGTCGCACTTCGACGCACACGATTTTGGCGCTCCAATTCATCCCACAGATGTTCAATAGCGTTGAGGTCCAGACTCCGGGCGGTCCACTGAAGTTCATGAACATTATTCTCCGGAAACCAGGCGCTGACAACATGGGTCTTAGGGCATGGCGGATTCTCGTGCTGGAACGAAAATGACCTTTACCGAACTGCGACCACATCGTTGGAAACATGAAATTGTCTAGAACGAGCAGAAACTGTGTGGATGCCATTCTCCCCTCGATCACAACCAACGGACCACGTCCAAACCAGGAGAAACACGACCACATTGTCCTGCCGCCATTGTTCCACTGGAACAGCCCCCTTTTGCAGGACAAACTGCTTCAGGGCCCTCCGGTATCTATAGGTCAGCATGCGGGCTGGGCGATCTCCTTGACGTCGTATTTCCACTCCTCACGTTTCCAATTCGTGATAATAGCACCCACGGTCGACATTGGCAGGTTCAGTGTCGTTCGTACACTCTGGCAACTAATGTGGCAGCCTATGATTACTCCACGTTGAAAATCGCTCAACTGCTTTGATGGTGGCATTTTATCTCAGCACGTGGTTAGACACTAAATGACTCCCCTATACATGATCCACTACGGCTGGTATCCACTCTTAATTGAGCAGTAGTTAGACGGCGGTCTGCCGTGTATGGCCAGTGTGCCAGCTCCTGGTTTCCCCCTGGGACTTTCTCTCTCAGGTGTATCCTGGACGGGAAGTGAATTCTCGTCTCTGATTTCCTAACCTTGTCCTGACGTTGTCAGATGGGGCTATCGCGCGGTCCGTTGGGGCCCATTCGCGAGTAATAATATGTATATATATTGCTACCGGGTTTTGTGTCGAGCACAAACGGACGGTAGCGGGGTAACGGAATATGACTTGAACACAAAAGGTTCTAAAATTACAGAGACTTTATTAACTTGGTTAGGATAAATTACAGTTAATAACGAAAGAGAATTTCGAGTCTTCGATCCCTCAGGGTTATCTTCCTCCACATGGGATGTCGACTGCGTTGTCTTCCTTCCGTTGACGGGACATCCGGATAGGTCCAGGATGACTGGGCTTCTTTTAGGCTGGTCATGGTAATCGATCCCCGACGTCTAAGGACTAACGCCGAACCTCTTCGGTACTCTGCGGCGATGGGACGACTCCTCACGGCAATGGTTGACTTCTCCGTTGCCTTCGGGTGATGACCGGGCCTCTAAGTAACACTGCGGCGAAGGAACTTCTTCACACGGCAAGGGGTTGACTTGTTCCGATGCCGTCCAACACTACTGGAACCTCTTCGGTAGCCAGACTTCACAGATGAAATCTTCTCCGTCCCGGTTGGGAATACTGGCGGGACCTCTTCCAAATATACTGCGGAACACAGTCTCTTGAAGTGGCGCCAGACGATTCTACCGAATCCCCACTCGGGTGCCAAAACGATACTGTCTTCTCCCGGTTGGGATTCTTCCGTGAGCTGCACGTCACGCCGACGATTCGGCTTTGACCCTCGGTAAGGACGTTTCTTCTCCTTACAACTGGTATCCTCTGAATGGGCGGTTGTCCCACTTCGTTCTAATATCCTCCGTTCCTAACGGAGATCCTCTGTAAGGGCAGTGGTCCTTCGACGTTCCGCTCTCTTCTCTTCTCCACGGAGATCCTTTATCTGGGCTGATACCCTCAGTCGTTCCGCTACTCGATCTCCTCAGAGGGATCCTTCCTGCTGGGCGGTTGCCCCAAGACGTTCTGCTGTGTTCTCTTCCCAAAAGAGACCTTTGCGGCTCCTGCCGCCGAGACGAACTCCTATGTTCTGCACCAACTGGTGATCCTCCGAATGGGCTCCTGCCCAAAGACGAGATCCTATCTGCTACTCCAACTGGAGACCTGGCTGGGCTGCTGCCCCAACACGAGATACTGCACTCTGCTCCAACGGGAGACACTCCTTGTTGGGCGGTTGCCCACGACGAGATACTGCGCTCTGCTCCAACGGGAGACCTGGATGGGCTGCTGCCCCAAGACGAGCTGCTGTTCAGGCGTTCTGCGCCTTGTTTTATAGGCGTAGGATGCTACAAACGAGGCTGAGGACAGGTCGACTCGGCCGAGGTATGCAGGGAAGGTCGAGTCGACGTCGCTAAAGGGGGAGCGGACAAAACGCCTGGTAACAATATATCTTTTTCCGAACATTTTCTTTAAACAGTAAACTATTTGAATTTCCAGTTGCGAAATTACTGATAAGAAAAAAAAACACATTATTTTTTTACTGTATTAATTGACCCGATTACAAATTTCACAGTTTATAATAATAAATGTTCTAGAATTTTATCGTCAACACTATACTTCACTTTGCAACTCGTGTGACAATGTGGAATTGCTAATCTGAGTAGTTATCTTTTAGCATTTATGGCATTTCCATATTTTGTTCTTTGGCAGAGCTGAAACTTCAGCTCTTTCACTCTCCTTAGCGCAGTTAATGTGTTGTTCTGAAACGCATGACTAGCATCGTAATTTATCTGATTTCATTAATTTATAGGAAACTACACATGAGTTTCATGAGTTCCATTTCCGGTTCCTGCCTTATCCTCAACATTCTGACTAGTTGCCAAGTACTGTTTCTGGCGTCGTCATTAGCATCTGGATCACGTCATAGTATCCGCCAGATCCCCTATTGGTTCCAACGCTCAAGATCCCATTGATCAACTTCAGTGTCTAATTTTAATATTAATTTTCTAATAGTCACAGATTGTATTTAAGAACGACTCTATATTTGTAATTTCGTCAGTTGAAAATCCCTAGTTGAACAGGCCAAACCCGGTTCTGTACCCATTAATGGTTAAAGTGTTAAATATTTTTTAATCATTTTTTAAATGTGCCGGCGGCCTTTATTTTATTTTAAATGCACACGTTTTGCTTTATCTACAACTAATTTAATATTGAAGAGGCCAAACACACAAATTACTAAAAAATTAACTTTATAATTTAAAAATACATACGTTTCGGCTTGCTAAAATTACAAGCCTTTTTCAATGCAACTTACAGACAATTAAAGAAACAAATCCTTTTATACAGCTTCTAAATGTAAAAAGAACAATCATGGGTTCTTTTCAATCATTGAAACAATATTGTGTTTCCCATTGTTAAAATTTTTTTTAAAAAGATACGACATCTCTCCAAATAGATATTCGACGGCCGTAATAACGAGGAGTGGAATAGAAAAGCCTAATGCTGTATCAGAAAAAGGAGTGATTTATTCGATTCCGTGCCAACAACATGACTCAATATGTTTTTCTTTTCTCAACGTTTTTATTTTGTCTTTGCAGTCAGCTTCTTCAATTACTTTTTCAATGAAAGAATATCGTTTAATGTAGTTCTGGGAATATGGTGTTCTTTTGCAAAAGCTGTTTTCGAAACATTTAATTTTTCAAAAAGTGCAATGAAGTCTTTTTTTTCTCTTTAAAACATAACGAGGTAAGTTTTTGTTTCCCTGACATGTTAAAAATGTAATCGAACCACGAAATTCAAAGATAAAAAAATAGCCCGTATAGCGGGGCTTACTCGCTATGAAATGAAATCACACTCAGTAGCGGTCAAGAAAAACGTGACAAGAGACGCAGCGAGAAGTGTGTAATTTCCCAAGTGAATTTCCCACGTGAAAATTCCCCGTAAAGGCTAGGTTTTCTTAGAGTGAAGGGGCGGGGCTGAAAAGATAGTAGGCAAAATTGAGAATAAAGACGCTTTTCACCAGTTTTGAGGGTGACGAGTTATCCGGAGTAGAATTAAATTTGGTGACGAGTACAAAAGGGTTATTTTACATTATTGTCTATGAGACCTTGTCGGGACCAAAGGAAAACGACGACTTAAGCGGAGTGACGACTTATCCGGGTGACGACTTAACGAGGTTTTACTGTTTACTGTACAATAATAAGAAAAAATATATATATATATATATATATATATAAATTCTTTTGCTGTTGTATATTAATGAAATTTTTCCACGCTTCTTTCTCCTCCAAACGGGTCCTAGGGTCTATCCAGCCCTCTGTAGAATGAAAAAGTAAAGTAAAATTAGCACTGGAATAGAAAAAAAAACTGCCATTTTGGTTCGATTATGGGAAGGAATTTGGAACGGCCGTTTCGTCTTTCAACCGACTCATCAGCCCAAACCCACCTATCCGATAAAAGAAACAGAAAGGCAAGATTCATATATGAAACTCACCGTCACACCTGAATTAATTAAATTGATTTAATTTAACAATTTGTTTTTGTTTGAATCTTCAGTTCTTGTATTTAATGCCTTTTTTGCATTCTAGTTGAAGGAAAAGGTTTTTTGGTTGTGTGAGTAGCACAACAATTTAATTATTTTGCCTTTCTTGTTGGGGGGGGGGGTCACTGTCAGGTGTGACGGTGGTTTTCACATATGAATCATGCCTTTCTGGATCTTTTTTCCGGGAGGCGGATTTGGGCTGATGAGTCCGTTGAAGGACGAAACGGCCGTTCCCAATACCTTCCCATAATCGAACCAGAAAGGCAATTTCTTTTTTTATTCAGGTGATGATTTTGGCTTTATTGTTTGTTTATAATATATCTCCTTTTCCTAAAAAATTAAAAATAGTTGGATCAACAGAAATGATCCAATTTTTTTAACAGGATTCCGGCAATGTCCCTGCTCGTAATAATTTTCAATCCTTTAGCCAAAACGTCCCTCGTGGCTTTGATGGGATTCAATATTTCTATTGATCAAGATATCTAAGACTTCATTACTAGTCCTTGGAAACTAAAATCGTTGGATTCCTGTTTTTAATGGAAATGACTTCCAAGGAGTCAATTTTTCTTAGTTGATTCTCTAACTTCTGTTTTTGAACTGGGTTATAACATTTTAGAATGACATCTCCATTCTTTGTTAGTATCTTATTTTTCAATCCCCCATCAGTAGATTTCACGTTGACCGATTTGGCTAGATTTATGGAGACTTTCTTTGGGTTTCTTGCTTCCAAGATCATTCTTAAAAGAAATCTTGACATTGTACTCTGTGTCGACTTTATCTCTAGCGAAATTAAAATGTTGCTTCTCTTTTTTGTTACAGTTATAGTAACTTTCTTTTCTATTGTTTTTCAACACAGATTCAAAGGGTTGTGGATTAAAATTCTCTTGTACCGAAAGAGTATTTTCTTTCTTTAACACGAATATTTCATTATTTAAATAAACATTTCTTAACTCGAATTCTTTCTTTTGGAGTTCAAGCTCTTTATTACTACACAAATGTTTTGTAAATATTTTAGGTAGCTCCATCAAAGGGTTGGAGACCTCTCTCTGATTGTCTTTATTAAAAGAAATTTTACCTTTGACTTCCTTAGATGTTTCATCACGAATGAAATTAATATATTTTATTACAATCGTTGATTAATTTACTCCGGATGACGCTGCAATCACATTTATACGTTTCCGTTGATGACGTAATCATTACGTTACGACATTTAAATCTTTCTTAATAATAAACTTAAATATATTTTAAGCCTTTTAAAAATAATAATAATTATTATTTTACACAAAATAAAATAAAATCTCCTACAGTAACTTTCTTTTCTATGGTTTTTGAATATAGATGCAAAGGATTGTGACTTAAGATTCTCTTGTACCGAAAGAGTATTGTCTTTCTTTAACAAGGAGATTTCATTATTGAAATAAACATTCCTTAACTAATTCTTTCTTTTGGAGTTCAAGCTCTTTATTACTACACAAAATGTTTGTAAATATTTTACCTAAGAGTTGGAGACCTCTCTAACAAATATTTCCATCAAATAGTTGGAGACCTCTCTCTGATTGTCTTTATTAAAAGAAATTCTACCTTTGACTTTCTTAGATGTGGCAACCCGAATGAAATTAATATATTCATAAAAACCATAAAATTAATTTAGAGGACCCTATTAAAAGATTATCAAAAACACATGAGGAGGAACCTGAGGACAAAGGTCTCCTCCTTTTATTAGAAAAACTAGCACCGGCAGATTCCTCAAAAATCACATTTACCTCATCATCGTCATCAGTATTCACTTTTTCAGTGGCCAAGCGAATACTATTTCTGGCCTGTTGACATGTAAGGTCATGTTCTGCTTCAATTTGTTCATTAACTAGTTCTTCTATTTCTTTTCTTTTTTCCTCTATAACATTTGCCCTCAATTCCTTTTTCATTTCATCTTTGCTCACATGAATTTTATCTAAACTACCCTGGAGCCAAGATGAATACAGCTTTTTAATATTATTCTCTATTTCTGATATTTTTTCATTTCATTTACTCTGCTGGAGAAAACATTCTTTCCTCCTGTAGAGCAGAGAAGTCCTCTACCAGCAGACGACACAGCGCTCATTCCCAGGCCTTGGAAAAAAAGAACCAAGAGCTACCGCCACAACCGCTAGGCAACTACTCGATCAGAATTTCATTTAAATCTTTATAATTAAACAGATTAAGGTCTCCAAAACCTTGCCTGAGCAGTCTAGCAATGTTTTATAAAAGAAATAATCCAACAATTCAGAAAAACAAATCTAAGTATTTACCTGGGAAGAAAAAATACACAGAGCAATTTTCCCCTGCATGTGGCTATGATGGTATTACTGTGTTTAACATAAAAAAAGTTGTGAGCATATCTTCTGTTCTACGTAGTTTTCCTCCGATTTGTTCAAATTTGAAGAATACATGAGAAATATATTTCAACTTTTTTCGGAAATTTTTTTCCAATGTATGTTTTTTTCAATTAACAATTCACGAGATTTAAAGAAATATAACTAAGTAATTAAATTGAATGTTGCCTCTGTAATTTTTATGAGCAGATAGAATGAAGATATATCTCTTAAAGGAATAAAAGAATATCTTTGTTACTTAGATAATTCTTGTTTAATTGTTTTCCAATCTAATTCTAATAATGTTTTGATAACAATTATTTAATCATACTCGAAGTAAACTTAAAACTTCTTAATATTGTAACTTAAATAGAAGTTCAGGAAACACGTGATTTAATAAGGTAAAGCTTAAACTAAAAAAAAATCACACAATTATTTACTATAAATAATGTTAGCAACACAAATCAACGACATCTTTCAACTATAATACTATTAGTAATAATAGTAATAATTTCATTACTATAAAATCTTAATATCAGTCTTATACTTTGGATTTCAACTTTATATTGATAGATTTACGAGGGAATTCGCATTTAGCAAATAAAAGTATGAAATATGAAATAGACATTATGATATTATGAGACTAATTCTCAATGGGAATCACTTAAAATGTCCTGGTCGAAACTTATTTTCAGAGCAGAGATGTAGCAGTGAAACTTTTCGCAAACTGAATTAAACAAGAAATTTGAAGAACTTCAAGCCTACATTTCTTACAATATAATTTCGTAAAATTTCTTTGTAGAGATCCAGTACGGAATACAGAAAGGGGTGATATTTGGATTCGTTTATGAATGTGTGTGTCTATAACATTTTCCAGAACCCAATTGCGAGTTGTAGTCCCAGGAGTTACATCTTGTAGGACTTATTATTGCTTTGATTTTCGGAAAGAAATCCGATCCATACCACTTCCCATTGTACAAGTCCACTAGCATAGTGAGGAAAATAATGTAAATAATAGATAGACAAATTTGGATTCAATCTGTACTGAATTGACTATGCTGAGAAGGAATACGATAACATCTACCCAATGTTGCCACTTATCACTTATTGAGCATCACCAAATGGTGAAAAAGAGAGCATCAAGAAAAGCTAAATGAGCTCAAAGTGGGCATCGCATTCAATTGTAATGCTAGGAAATTGCATTTGACTCTGAAATCTTTCCATCATTGAGTTTTTGCTCCAATTAACAGTAGTGTTACTGTTAATGCATAAGTTTGATCAATGGCAAGTTGTACTTTTCGTTTCGTTTTGTGTTTCCAACAAACCCAATAACATAACTTTTTATTGTAATGTTTTATTTATTTATCTTCTTTATAGTAAAAATGAGAAATTGATAAAAACGAAAAACCGACGTTTCTTTTGAAATCCTGACATATACTGAATAATAACTATTGAATACCATTCAATGAATTCCATTTTCTATGGAAAATATTTAAGTTCGAATTATCTCTTTAAATTTAATCTTTAAAAGAGTTGATAACAAAACACACACAAAGTTAACGTTACATTTAAAAAACATACATTAAGGGAAGCTCTAAGGATCCGTGTGGCCTCCATTATCAACCTGCAACCTATTGTTGTTGGCTCAATATATATAGAAAAGTTTTCTATCCATCCCCAGCGGCTTCCTGACACTCAACCAAATGCTTCTTTCCTTCTTCTTCTTTCAATGAAAACGTTCTGAATGACGTAGTCCATCCAAATCTGAAGTTCACAATAGAAAAACAATCTACAGATAACCAACTACCATTCCTGGATGTCCTCATCACTAATGATGGAGGAGGCATTCAAACCGAACCATATCGTAAAACCACAGTTACAAATGCTGTATTGCCATTCACTTCATCCATTCCAATATAAGTCAAAAAGAATCTGATTACAATGTTTATATAGAAATCCTTCCATACTTGTTCAACTGTTCAATTGTTTAATAAACATATCACCAATATTTATAATAGATTTTTAGACAATAGGTACCCTGAAAAATTGATAAAACAAGTCATTCAATACAGTATCGACAATATTTATAATCCAAAAGAAAAAGAGAATGATAATGAAAACATAACTATCTCATATTCTAATTAACGAGAAATATAAGTGAATAACTTATATTACAGATACTGTAAAAAAAGAAGATAATATGAACTTTAAGAATATCACTATACGAACAAAATCAACCAAAGAAGCTAAGAAAGGAGAAAATCAAGATACGCATTACCAAACAAATGAAATGGAATCAGCTCTAGAAATACGTCAATTATTACAGGAGGTAAGAGAAATCAAGTCGGAAATACAGGAAATAAGAAGTAGTATCAACTACATTCATGAACATTATGAAGAAATTTTAGATAAATTATCTGCAATAGAAGGAAAACAGGAGAAAACTGAAGAAAGACTTTTAAAATTAGAAGAAGAAAAGGATAAAACACAAGAGAAAATCAAAAACTTTGAACTAGAAATAGACAATCATGAAGAAAAATTAAGACAAAATAATCTAGAAATAAATGGAGTTATCCAACTTCCAAATGAAAAATTGCAAGACATTGTAGAAAAAATTGCAAACAAGATAGGTGTGAAAGATCAACTTCAAAATGTAGAGGTTATGCATAGGGTTCAAACTTTTAATAAGAACAAAATAAAGCCTATAATAATCAAGTTTTCAACCTTAAAAAGTAGATTAATCTGGATGGAAAAAATGAAAGAAAAGAAAATCTTAAGAAATAATGAAATTTCTGATAGCAATGACACCAGTAGAATCTATTTTAATGAGAACTTAACGAAAAGGAAAAAAACCCTATTTTGGAAAACAAGAATAATTGCAAAAGAGAAGAATTATAAATTCACTTGGACAAAGTTCCATAAGATCTTAGTAAGAAAAGATGAAAATTCATCTATAATAAAAATAATGAATGAAGATGATCTTAAAAAAATAATCTAAAAATGTTTGACTAATGTTTGAAACATCAGATCAGAAAAAATTAAATATTTACTGTGATTTTGAAGAATGGTATATAAATAGAATAATAAATCAGTCTTCTGAAAAAATATTATGCTTAAATATACGAAGTATAAAAAAGAATTTTGATTATCTCATTTGTCATATAAAAAAATTTCTAAATGAAATAAACATAATAATTTTAGTAGAAATAAACATAAATGAAAATGAAATTAAATATTTTACCCTGGAAGGCTATAGTATGATATATAATCTCAGGAAAAATAGAAGAGGTGGTGGGATGATAATGTATTATAAAAATGAATATACATTGATGAATTTTCAGATTGACACAATAACATTTGAAAATATTACATGTGTACTTAAATATAAAGATATTAATATAAGTAAAATTGATAATAGTACAAATTTAAAAAAATTATTAATAATTTATAAACCTCCTCTAACGAATAAAAACTATTTTCTTAAAGAATTAGAAAACACTATAGAATATGCTCATAAAAAATTGGAAAAAACTAATAATTTTATAATTATTGGTGATATGAATATTAATATTCTAGAAAAAAAAACAATTCTTTGGTACTGAAATATTTAGAAATTTTTAATACTTATGGCTTTGAGAATTTAATTGATACTGCAACTAGAGAAGTACAGACAATAAAATCTTATACTTCAACATGCTTAGATCACTGTTTTATTAATTTAAAAAATAAAGATACTAAAAGTAATATTATACAAACAGAAATATCAGATCATTATATAATAATGTTAGAAATATTTAATCAAAAATTAAGTAAAAGTAATCAAAATCTTAAAAAATTCAGAAGACACAATAATATAATAAATGAGGAATTATTTATTGAAAAATCAGAAAACTTACTTAATAATATTAGAAATAAGCAAATAATTGACCCAAATAAAATAATAAATAAATTTGTAAAAATTATAAATAAATCTAAAAAACAAATAAGCAATAAAGAAAAATATAGAGAAAACCATGAATATCATTATCAAACTAAAAATAATAAAAAACAAAATTATAAACATGAATGGATAACAGATGAAATATATAGTCATATTAAGGAAAAAGATAAGTTATATAAAAAACATAAAAACAATAAAACAAATAAAGAATATAGAGAAATTTATAGAAAAAAGAGTAATTGGTTAAAAAACCTAATACAAAAAACAAAGCAAAGATTCTATCAAAATAAATTTCTAAACACTTACAATAATAATAAAAAGACTTGGAATATAATAAATAATATTAT
>JAFIDM010073142.1:0-15478 GCA_023159025.1 Thereuonema tuberculata
CAAATTTGGTTTAGGTTAGCCAAGTTAGGTTGGCTTAGCTGCAGGATGTATGTATTGAAAAAAAAACCCGCCATTTCCATCCACTCATATTTCAACAATAAACGATGTCCGCCATCTTCGATATACTCAAAAACAACCAATGACATCACGATGCCGCCATCTTGGATATAGTCCCAAAAACAGCGATGACATCACTTTTTCAAAAAAAAAATAATTCCAAATCTGTTCCCCAATCTGAAGTTTAACCATTTTATTTTACTGTTCAGTAATGTTATTTAGAATTTTTCTTTAATTTAAATGAACTATATAAAACGGACTTATTATTGTATATTAAAAGTACAGTTATTAAAATATATATAAGACACATATTCAAATGACTATACTCAAACCACGTACCCTTGTGTACAGATCTTTTCAAATAATGTCTGTTATCCTTTGCTTTCACACGACAATACCACATATATCCATCAGTTACATCCAATCTTTCATTCAACCTTATATTGTTACCAAATTTAGGACATTTATATTCTTTGGCAATTAAACCCACATTCATACAAAAGTCAATCACATATTTCTTACATCCCATCCATCTCTCAAACTTGCCAGATACATAAAGTCACATTTACCTTCAGCTAATCGATTAGAACCATCAGAAACATGCATATTGTTTGGCAGGAAAGAACAAAGAAAAATCACGTGACAAAAAAGAACAAAGAAACCACGTGACAAAACAATAATTAAAAAATTAATATCAATCCGCACAAACAAACCAATAAAATAAATTATGAAAACCACGTGGTGTATTCCTCCGAACCGAATGACGAGGTGTACCACGAACGCGACTTTACCCGAAAATAAATAGATAAAAACAAAAAAAAACAATAAAATGGAATGGAGAAAGGAACGTATGCAAATAAATGGTGAATGGTTATGTGCCATTGCCATATTCTGGGAAGTTTAGAAACTGGGTTTTTTAAAAGGCTCAAGTTTCATTATCACAACCTAAACAAAAACAAACTGTGTATTACCTAATCTTAAAATGTTCAAATAAACAAGAAAAGCAATAAAAACCATAATTAAAATGGTTTATGTGACTAATTTTAACTATAAAACTCGCAAAAAGTGCTTAAATTTGACAGCCGCAATGTTAACTGAGCAAACAACGCTGTCATTGAATTAGTATAGCTCCTCTTCTAGAAGCGTTTTTGATGTGGAATAAATTGTAAAACCAAGTCTTAAGTTAGCTCCAACAATTCCCACCAAACGGAGATACCTGACCGACTGCAAAACTGCACATCTTCCTTTCAAAAATCCGACTTGAATTGAGTTTTGTGTATATCAAATTGTAACGTCCGAAACAATCAATCTTATACTATACTTTTTGCATTGTTTAATGTTCAAAATTAGACTTAATGCGCTGTCTATTATTTTATTTAGTTGTGGAAATTCCGTAGCTTCAGAGGGTGCTACAATTCTTAATTTAAGCCTATGTTGAAACGGGAAATTTCTTTTTTGTCAAAATCTGTAACGTCCGACATTCAGAGATTGCCGTCTGTAAAACAATCACTAATCCAAATTTACATTCGTTTTTAGTATTTATTAAGATTTTTAAGCTATAAAGAAGGTTTTGCTGTAGAAAGCAACATTTTACCTACATTTGTGAAACCTCTTTTTTGTTGAAAACCATGTGCCAAATGCTTGTAATGTCCGAACCAAGTTGGCTGCTTTGACTTGACTTGTGGGTTGTTTTCAAAATTTTGAAATGAAAATTTTGCTCTTTATAATAGAATATGAACAATACCATACAACTACTTACAATTATTAGATATTTGCTCATTTCTTATTTTTTTACCAGTTGCTTAAAGTTTGTGTGTATGTCAAATACTGGTAACATCCGCAATGTGCATGTCAATGTCTAACACCCGACCAAATTTCAGTGAATTAATTCAATATTTTCTGAGCCATTTTCTGTCTTGGCAGCACTATTTATGGCATCGAGATACCATGCTGGAACAACAGGGAAAAAATTGTGGTGATACAAAACAGTTTATTTTGGAACCTCAAATTAACATTTATGTAACCTAAAATATGGCAATGGCACTTATGGAAACCATATTGGAGAATTGTGTGATCAGAGAGATTATCGTTATAACATCTATTGTCTGTAATCATGGGCGGATTTACGGGGGTGCTAGGGGGTGCAACGCACCCCCAGATTTTTGGGATGATAAGTTTTTTTACAGATAAATAAAAATGTTTTCTGTTATAATAATTTTATTAATTATTAATTTAGGCCTAAAAACGGAACATTTAAATTGGGTTTTGGTGTTTGAATTTGGTATACAAATACCTCATACCTTCCGGTGAGCTCGCACCCCCAGATATCAAGATCTAAATCTGCCCATGTCTGTAATGATAAAGAAGGACTCATTACATTTTCTTGTAAAGTCGTTTCTTTCATTACGTATGATTTTTGGCTGCTCAAACTTCAATGAGTGGTTGGTTCTGCAGGTGTAACCTATGGTTATATAATTGAAATCCCTGTTCTTGAGGGCCAAAGAGTGCTGTATAACCCGCTCCTTTAAAGGTTGGCATTTTACACTAATGGAGTGTCATCCACCCCAAAAGTACTACAGTACAGTCCCGGTAATCGGAGCTTCCGTGTAATCCGAGATGAGGCTAGTCCAAGGTCACACAGGGCGACGATTCCAAGAAGTCATTTGAGGGGTCAGTGTGATAGTTTTCCATTTTACTACTTCGATGATGGCGTGACATCGCTGCTAAAAGCGTTGCTCTACTGTGAAGCAGAAGACTTTGGACAGTTTTTTAAAGTTGTATATGCTTATAAACAGTCTTTTCATGTAACCAGGTAACATTGTTAATGTATCTGATATTTTTAAATCTATTATAAATTAAATTTGTCTCGTTTTAGTTGAAAATTCCAGTTTTTTTTTCTTTTTTCCGTGTAATCCGAGTTTTTTGTAATCCGAGGTACCATCAGCCCCAATTACCTCGGATTATCGCGACTCTACTAGTGTAATTTTTAATTTATACCTACATTTTTTTCAATGTGTGGTGGCCTTAATTTCATTCTTATTATTAATATTATATACAGACGTTAAACCTACAAGTATCTTTTCTCCTACTTTATTGTTTTGTATCTTAAAAGTCTTGAAAATAATACGAGGGAAAAAGTTTCTCAATGTTAAAATATATAAGCCTATCTTACATCCAGAGGCTTTCACGCTTTCTGAGCTTGATCATCGAGAGTAAATCTGGCTGATGATTCCTAATAAGGATGAAACATATTCCCGTCGAGGATGGCTCAAGGAGTAAAAGCAAATGATTCTGTATTTTCATCATTTCTCCGTGTTTTATGTTAAATTTTTTATTGTTTTCCCATGAAAGGATTATTTGCATTATTATTTATTTATATTCTTCTGTAGAATTATAACATAAAAGAATAGTCATAAAAATGTTATAAATGAAGAATGAATTAATTAAAATGTTCATTATGATTCAATGATAAATAATAAGAAAATATATTCTACGATTTGAATATCGACCAGTTTCACAAGATATCAAGTCCTCAACCATCAGCGGAATTTCAGCATTTTTATTTTGGCGGTAGGGGACAAACATTTGATTTGGGGTCAAAAGTCAATAATGTCTGTCGACTTTTATATATACATTTGTAGGATTTTTTAGTCCTCAAAATATTAAGAGTGGGCTACACCCTCCCCCCAAATTACGCCTAAGTCCTGCAGGAATTTCATGTTTCTACTTCAACAGCTGCCGGTAATCCTGTCGATTAGAGTGCGTAAATAGATATTTCACTTTGCTCTAATTTGATATAAATATTCATGTTTTCTTTAGAAATGTATAGATATCTTGTAGTAGGTGATACTACAGTGGCTAGAATAAATACATGGATGGGATCTAAATGTAAGTTTGTTTGTTCAAAGAGGGAGACACTCACATCCGGAGTCATCCATAACATCTGTACCTAGAAACCTATGATAAAAACTGTATCTTCTGACTCCAAATTTACTTTTTTTATCAATTGTCATCAATAATTAAGCTATAATTTTATGCTTTTAACATCTTATTCATTTTAACAATTTCTGCCATGAATAGATTTATTCTTCCAATGAGCCTTTTTATCAGTTCTGCTGATGTTGTTTTTCAACAATTTTCAGCTCTAGTTCACTGAGGGCAAGGGATGTGTATTTTTGTTAGCTTTTACTATTACAAATTGGAGATTTGAAGTGTCCTGTCTAATAGAGAAGAACTTCGAAATATTTTTGATTTTTCCAGTGTGAAGTTCTATAATATCTATTAGGTCTCATTGTCTTTCGAAATAACATTAATCTCTCAACAGCAGAATTGGGATGATTCTTCTATGCTTAGTGGGTAATATTCTTGTTTTTCTATTTAAATTAGGATTTCCTATCCTATTTAAATCCATCTCTGTGTTCTACCAGTGGATGATCCCGAAAGAGATATGAATACATATACAGTGTACGTATTAATCACCATGATCATGTTTTTCTTCCTTTTTTTTTAATTAAATAATAAAAATGAAGAAATTGAATAGTAAGAGGATTATTACTTATTGTGGCTTAAACAGGACTTTTATTTCTTTTAGAAAATTTATCTTCATTAAATTGTTTTGTATTTTCTCTTTGAATTCATTTATTTTGCTCCTTGTGATAAGCAAAATTAATATTCTTCTGTTTTTATCTCTTTGTTTAGGATATAAATTGAAGCTTTCTAATTGTTTTCAACCTTCTTGAATAGTTTCAGTAATAATCTCAATCGAGGCTTTTTTTATTTTTTATTAATCAGTTTTGTTTTGAAAACAAGTCTACGTTCCTCCAATTTCAGTATTTTTCTTATTTCCACAGCTGTCAGTACTTGAGTATTTTGTAGCCATGGTAGATGTCTGCAGAATTAACTGTCGTTTTTATTAATTGTTTCTCATAGAAATGTATTCGAGTAATAATATAAAATCTTAACATTTGGCTCCTTACATATATCTTATGCTGGGTAAATCCTATCAACACTTTGGGATTTTTAAGATTATCTTGAAGAAATACCTACAAAGCATTCACTATTCATTTCATTATAGCTAAACCAGTAAGTGAAATAGTTTTCAATTAAGAGAATAAAATCATTTAATGTTTTCAAAGGATACACCAATCCACCAACATCAAAATTCCTTGTGAGAGAAGAAATTGGGGTTGTTGTTAATGCATCATTGTCCAAGAGTTATCTTGGCTATCTTTGTAATCACTTCTCAAAATAAGCTTCCTGGTTACATAGCCTGCAATGTAGTAAATTAGTCTGGAATCACTGTTAAAATAAATCATGATCAGAAAAACCAACATTAGTTTGGAAAAGTTTCTGAGCTTTAAGAAGCTTCCCACAGTTGAGCAACATCCTGTATTCTTGGATGCTCAGATTTAAGATCTGCAGATTTTAAAAGAGAACTAATGGTTCCCTCTCCGTAGTTGCCATCATCTGGTGCCTTCCAAGTTGAGAGAGTTAGGAATTATTAAAAACTGACTAACAGTTGGATTATTATTGCATCCTCAACTTTGGCATATTATTCTATATAATATGTCTAAGATCTGGAATGTTATTTTGACTGTAGCAGAAAGTTAAAAGAAAGGTAAATCCTAATGTGATAGTTATATACACTCACTGACAACAACAAAAACTTGTGCGCCAAGAAAAAGTTATTGTATAGACATGAAAGTAAGTAAATAACACTGTGATGGCAGATATGGAAATGATTAGCATTTGGTGTGATTGCCGCTCGTCCTACAGCAGTGCTGCAATCGCAAGTTGTGGGACTTATAACCCACAAGTAGTGGAGTCCTCATGCACTGTAAGGTGATCAGGTGAGGTCTGTGAACAATCACCATGTCACAACAATGCCTTAGACGTGACTACAAGCAACTCATGGAGTTGAGAGAGACTGTATCATCGGTTCGCAAGAGGCCGGCTAAGCGGTTTGGCGAATTCCTGTCCAATGAGGCTGTTCTGACTTTACAGTCAGATTGTGTTGCATGCAACGGACACGTGAAGAAACCTCTATACGGCGGTCCAGCTCTGGGCGACCCAGCCAGACCACCAGAAGAGAGGATCATTTAATCTTCAGAGAGGTACAAACAAATCCAATGGCTACCTTGTTCCCTATCCAGTTGCAGGACCACAAGGGAATCCTGTCTCTGCCAGAACCATTTCCAGACACCTAGCAGAGGTGAATCTGTATTCTAGACGCCTCTTCCATTTTGTGCCTTTTTCACCTCAACATCGTAGACTGCGAAATCCACTTTTGTTTGGGAACGGATGACCACCTTGTCAGGGTTTGGAAGACCACAGGTGAGTGCTACAATCCCAACCTTACTTTACAGTGGCATACAGCCAACACCCCCCTGGAGTCAATGCATCTGTTATTTCATCCACACTATTTGAAGAAAATTGAAAACCAGCATGTCGAAAGCAATTTGAAATGTTTGACACCAAGCTCCAACTTTTATGAATATAAAAAACTGCATCTAACACAGACAAGTGAATTTTTTTTTTCTCATCAATTGCTGAAATCAAATCTTTCAGAAGGAGCTTTCTATAGTTCAATTTCAGATTTTGAATGACTCCCTGATCCAAAGGTTGAAAAACACTGGTAACATTTGAGAGTAAGAAAACAAGCTCAATTGATTTCAACTGAGGTATGTTGATATGAGCAGGGCAATTGTCTGCGATGAAAACAACTTTTCTTTTATTTTTCAAAAAGTATCTATCGAAACGCCGTATAGTTTTCTCAAATATGTTACCATTTATCCATGCTTTTTTGTTTGCATCATAATCCAAAGGTAAAAACTTGACATTTTTAAAGCAACGTGGCTTTTAAAATTTTCCGATAACTACCGGTCTCAGTTTTTCAGAGCCATCCATATTAGCTCCTAAAAAAATTGTCAGTCTTTCATTACTTTTTTTCACCCCTATACATTTTTCTTTCTTGAAAGTAAGAGTTTTGTCGAGAAAGACTCGGAAAAAAATGTCCACATTCATCAATGTTGAATATATCGCAATGTTCATACCGCTTCAAAATGTCATCTAACACGGATTTCTTCCAATCACTTAAAAAGCTATCATCCACGTCACCGGCTTCACAGCACAGTGTTTTAAAAATTAAGTCATGTCTTAATTTAAATCTCTGTATCCATCCATTGCTCGCCATAAAATCGTTCTCTCCTAATTCGGCGGCTATTTGTAGAGCTTTTTCTTTCAGTACTAAGCACATTATGTGCTCTAACAAATTTTATCCATTGGAGAAGGCCTTCTTCAACTTTCTCATTCAGTGATAAACGAAAAATTTCCTTTTTCTCTTTCCATTACATGTTTCTGCAACAGTATGCGAGGACAGAATATTGTTGAGAGTCGTTCTTGGTATCCCACGCTCTTTGGCAAAACATGCTTTTGATACATTAGTTTTCAAAATCTTCGAAGACTTTCTTTTTCTCAGATAGAGACAATGTTTTTCTTTTTGTCGACATCATAACACAAGCACAGAAACGGTTGGAATGAGATCCTTTCCTTCGACTTCCTGGTTAACAATGATGGACACGTGAAGCGATGGGAATGGAGAAATATCCTTCCTACTCGTCCAGGCATGGGAAAGCTGTCCCTTCCGTCAGAAGGAGAAAGGACGTCGATAAAAGATCGTACCCATGGAAAAATTCTTAGAATAAAATCAGTGTGGGACTGAAATCACAGACAAAAGTGACCTTATATGCGAGTATTTAAGACCTGACCATATATCCGATATTTCAAATCATAGAATTCCTATTCGATGAGCCGGGATTTTAGAAAAGTGACCTTATATCGAGGTCTGACTGTACATTTCATCATTAATTTGTGTAAGGAGGCATAAATCAAAAAGCATTCTTAATTAACCTTAATTTTAAAAAGCTTTTTTGTCTATATATTGTCCAACATGACAGTTAATTTAACAGCTCTTGATCCTACCTCTACCCCACCTTTTGTTTAAACAAAATTTCTATTTCAATTGCTTCAGTGTGATCTAATATGATTACAAGATTTGAACAACTATTTCAGCTATTACTGAAAATTTCTTTTGCTCAAATGGCTTAATATATTTCAATATTTAAATTACATTTATGTGAAAAAATTTTCTTCACTGAATTCCCACTTCAATTGCTTTTCACTTGTGGGATCTAATGTAAAAGGAAAATGTAAATAAAATATTCTTTCACGAAATTAACAATAATTGGCTTCTGAACAAAAGGTAATGTAAGGTTTCTGAAAAATGCTTTTCACAGGGAACTAGTTTAAAAAGAGACTTGAGTCTGAATGGTCTTCAGACAAACAATAAATAAAGTTGATTCTTAAATACAACTTGTAGTGACTACCCAAGCTACCCTACAGCTTTGTTGGAACATAAATGGCAGCTAATGCAACAAGCAGGGCCGCCCAGAGACTAGTGGTGGCCCCGGGGCAACAATTGGATTTTTGCCCCCGCCCCCCAATCCCAAAATCTACAACCAAAAAAAAAAAAGGACAATCCTATTTTAACAACCAAAAAAAAGGACAATCCAATACGGCGGGGCCCCTTTTTTTGTGGGGCCCCGGGGCAATCTGCCCCTTTTGCCCCCCCCCCCTTCTTGGCGGCCCTGGCAACAAGTGACAACGGTTTTGATTCGATTGAAGTTACAAACAGGCTTAAGAAGAGGGGGTGACATTTATCAGAACTCTAAAGATTAAGAGGGAGATTCCAGAAACTTTCCAACCACAACAGAAGTTAACTCATCTTTATATGTTTCACTAAGGACATTACCTTGTGGCCTCATGTTCCTGTAAAAAATAAAGTAGTTATTCTCCTGTTGTCTATGCACGATAGCCCTTCCAGTATATTATAAACCTCAATTATTATCCTATTTAAAAAGAATGCTAAAAGAAGAGCGGACAAGCTAGAAAAGTGCTATTTACTTGTACGGCCGAACAATATGGAGTTGGGCAATGAGTCATTTATTCTATCATTTCTATTAATATTGTTAATGTCTTGAGGTTTGCAACAAATTACCCAACTGTCTTCATTATAGAGTAGCTTTCCTGATAGAACTGGAAAGTAGATTGGTCATCAAACTTCAGCCCAAGGCTTTCTCATGAGCTGCAACTCAATAAATGACACATTCTTAGCTCCAATGTTATCCCAATGAACAAAAAGAACACACAATTTATCCTGCATTTATCCTGGTTGCCAGTTTTCAAATATTTGAGTGTTGCTGTTTTAGCTCTAGGTTTGTTAAAAACAAGAAAAAGTATAAATCCAATATTTTCTCTGCCGCAAACATATCAAAAACTTTGTAAAAATGATTTTCAGAGTTTGTAATTTTAAAATAAAAAAAAAATAATCTAAATCTGTACCAATTTGATTTTATTTTACTCTAAGTAAGCTACTCTTTTTAAATACAAATTCAAATAAAACTGAAAATTAACACCTGGGTGATTTTAAAAAGGTGGGGACAAGACATACTTCTTAACTTAGTTATCTCAGAAATTAAATTTAGATCTTATAACTAATTTTTCTCAGTGAATTTTTAGTTCTGTTCAGAGACAAGAACTGGTATCATTTATTACAGAAGTTTGTTGTAAATATCCTTAAATTAAAACATTTTAGCTACAAATGGTTAATTTTGGATATCTCTTATGTTAACTGATGCTCTGCAACACAGAGGAAAAAAATTTCTAACACATTTTTAGAAGTTTCATAATCAAAATATTGAAGGAATACAATAAAATGATGATTTGCTTACTACTTCGGTCGACAAATGACAGCAGCAGTGTACAATATTGAAGAATTACAACAGATATATAACACATATTTTCTTGCCAGTTCTGTTTGTCAAAAAGTAACGATCGAAATAACGCTATTTCGATGCCAAAATAAATAATAAGTAAGTATCTCAACTCATTTATCAGCCTTTAAAATAATTTTTTCAACGTTTTAAAGCATTTTCATAAGTTTTTGTGCATTTTCTCTGCTGTAAATATACTTTTCTAAGTTATTGAACCACGATGTCCAAATCGCGTTACGATCGAAACATCGATTATTTTAATGTTTAATTTATACTCACAGAGTTGCCAGTGTCCAAAAAATGTAAGAAAGTCATTAATTACAATCTTATTTCTCCAATTCAATACTTTTTTTTTCGAGAAATAGTATATTTAGTTGAAATAATGATTAACATCATTAATGAGCATGTCCAACACGTGTGACGATCGAAACAAAATGGTGGGAGCTTCGATGTTTTCGGACATTATTATTTAAAACGGAAAGTACGATGTATAAGGAGTAGTAAAACCTCTCCAAATTATTTTATAAATTGACTTTCAATGTTTGTAAGTGTTTTATTAGGAATGGGGTTTTTTTTTTTCCCTCAGAAAATGTACTTAAAAAGATTATTTAACGATATTAAAATTGCGTAACGATCAAAACACAAATAAATTTTTCAATAAATTTATGATTACAGAGTCCAAATCACTTGAAAAAGAATATATTATATAATATATATATATATTTAGAATTCATAGAAGCAAATCCCAAAAAATTTAAAAAGTATTGTTTTTAATTAGATCAAGACAGGGTTTTGTTTTCATAAAGTGCAAAACAAATGCTATATATTTATTTTACAGAACTTAATAATCAAATTCAAATTTAGCTAAATCATCTTGAAATTTTGATCGTTAATAATTTTTATAAAAAACTTAACTCTTCTACATGACTATTAATAAACTTAAATGGATAATAAAAAGATTCTATTGTAATAACTGAAAATTCTAAGTGTGTAAGCAGTGTGCTATTCTTTTCTTTCTTAAATTTAGACTATGCCTCCAAAAACGTAAGAAAGAAGCTCTTGTGGAAGCACAATCCAAAAGTGGAAAATATTTGCAGAAGATGAAAGTGAGTGATCCAGAAAGGTGTAAATGCCATTTGGCAAAGAAAGCAGCTAGGAATAAAAGATCGAGGAGTCTGAGGAAAAAAAAAGCATCCAAAGAGAGAAAACTCGAGTTCAAAAGATGTGGGAAAGAAGAAAAGCTGAAAAGCACGATGAAGTTCGGAAAAAGTTTCTGAAGAAAGTCAAAGACATGTCCAAGGAAGAAAGAAAAGAATATGACAGAGTGAGGAAAGCTGAATCAAGAGCTAAAATGACCCATCAAAAAAAAAGAAGAGTTCTTGAAAGGGAAAAAAAATACAGGGATAACCGTGCTGCAAAACAGAAACAGCTTTTAAAGCCTAAAACCGAAATACCTAGCATTTCTTCAGTGTCTCCATCGGTACGTGTCATAACTTCAAGGGTACGGAAACATCTACCTAAATCTCCATCGAAATATGCTTGAGCCATAAAAAGCTTCATAAAGGCATGTTCTCCAAGAAAAAAACATGCTCTTAAAAGTCTTGGGATACACAGCCCTAAGAAAGCTAAAAGTTCTGAGGATGTTGTTAAAGAAATTAAAAGTCATGCAGAAAATTTGAAAAAGAAAAGAAATGTAAAAGATATCCAAATAATGAAAATGCTAAAAAGTATCACTCAAAAAAGTGCTATAAAATTATTGTTAATGGAACATTATATAAGCACAAGAGACTGAAGATACCTCAATCAGAAATTGAGGCATTTTACAAAAGAGGCAATATAAGTCGACCTTTACCTTGTAAAAAAACAGTTAAAAAATTCAAGGTACAGCATATAATGGAGACCACAGTTTCCAATGCATGGATGCGATTCAATAAAGAGCATCCAGACTACAGTATTAGTTACATCAGTTTTGCTAACATGAGACCCAAAAATGTAAAAATTACCAACTGTAAAGACTTGATAACATGTATGTGTGAATATTGCATTAACATATTGCACAAATTAGACAGTCTCCGTCGTCTTCCACCAAACAAACGAGGATCAGACTTTCCAAAATTACCAAGCAATGTATATGAACTAAATGAACTTAGCACGTGTCAGCCAAAATCGTTGTTTTATGTTGAAAGGCAGTGCAAGGATTGTATTGATAAAATTGACAAAGAGCTGCTTAATAAGATTGAAAAATGTAGCACTAATCTTACAATGAAGTGGGCCAGGTACGAAAAAACAGAACGCTTAGTTCCAAAAACAGTGGAATCAGGTAGCATTCCAGAACAGGAGGTAAAAGTAGTGAGAGATTATGTGCAAAAAACGGGTGACATCACAGTCCTGCTGAATGAATTAAGGAAAGAGCTTCAGCCTTTTGGTATTCATTTGTTTAATGCCACTTGGCAGCTACAACAATTTAATAAGTTGATTGAAAATATTGATGATGGATGGTTAATAACTGTGGAAGATTTTTCAGAAAATTTTCGTATAAAATATCAACTGAGTCCTCAATCTTCATACTGGGATACACAAAGTATCACTCTCCATCCAACTGTTTTTATCGAGATCCACATACGAATGAAGTTATTAGGGAAGGTGTGACTTTGGTCACATCTGATCTAACTCATGATCATTTTGCTGCAGATGTATTCCGTGCAACTACTGTAAATCATTTAATAAAAACAAGAAATTTGAAAATTGAGCATCATGTTGGCTGGTCTGATGGCTGTGCGAGCCAGTATAAAAGTTGTCAAGCTTTTCTGGATTATTCTTTATATCCGCAGACTTTCCATCATGGATATGAACACCATTTTTTTGGTTCTCGCCATGCTAAGGGACTGTCTGATGCAGAGGGTGCTGTTATAAAAAACTGGGTAGACAGACAGATTGCTCAAAATGGCTGTTTGATACAATCAGCAGAAGATTTTTGTTGATATCTGCCAAACAATTCCCCCACTGAAATGGAAGGCAAACAAAAAATTTAGGACACAGCGTGCTGTAATTTTAGTAGAAAAAACAGAAATTGACAGAGCTCGGCAAGCCAACAGAGAACCAGCAAAAACTGTTAAAGGAACTCAAAAAATCCACTCTGTGAAATTAACAGATAGAGTTGGAATTATCGAAGTACGTACAAGATCTTGCTTTTGCCATTCTTGTAGAAACAACCAAGAATGTTTGACCACTGAAGCAGGTGAAAAGAAGATAGTCTCCATTATTGATTCCTCGCCATGTAAAATAGATTAGAAAATCGGTGACTGGTGTTTTGTTATTTATGATGCAAATTTGTGGCCTGGAGTTATTGAAAACATAAGCCTTATCCAAAATCTGTAACCTACAGATCCACAATGTCCAAAATCTGTAACCTACAGATCTGATAATCAAATGTTTTAATTAGTAATTTTCCAGAACACTTGTTGTCTTTTTATGTTTGTATACTGTATTCTAGGCTTATATACTATAAAGTAAATAAAAAATTAGAGTAAAATTTCAAAATTTGAAAAATGGATAATAGTTAGCATTTAGTGATCCCACATTTTTGTAATCACCCACCTACCCAATCTTAGCACTCTTTGAGATCTCACCATGTTACTATAAGAGAAATGTCACTACATTGTTTACAGGTTAACAAAAGTTAGTTCATTGATGTATGTACTTAAATGTCTGCTTAATTGGATTTTTTTTCATGATTGTCTCAATCAAATTACATTTCTCTTCAATGAGAAGGCTTCTATCAAAAAAGTTTTCTAACAAACCATGTACTTAAAAGCAATTAGGATGCTGCTACAGATCGCTGCTAACATTTGATGGCTGAAATTGCTATCCCAGCTGGTCCCACACTTGTTCAATTGGAGATAAGTCTAAAGACATGGCAGACCAAGGAAAGGTGTCTTTACAGGATCGAACATCAAAAATAATTCATGACCTCTTCACAACCTCCCCTTATTTATTTATTTTTTTGTTTTTTTAACAAAATTTACATTTCAATTACTTCAAACATGTGTATAATCTTGTATGATCACAATATTAATACTTTTAAATCAGCTATTACTGAAATGTCTTTTTTGGCAAATGTTAAAACGGCTTTTTATCTTTCTGATTTAATTGAATATTTCAATTACATACATTTGGAAAGTTTTCTTCATTTTACATGTGTGACCTAATGTAAGAGGAATCTTATATAAAATATTCTTTCACAAAATTTATAATTATTGGCTTCTGGCCTTTATGTGATCTAATAAGAGAAATTTAAGAGACTTCACCTGGATGCAACCTGAGGTGTCTCTTAAGATAGTAGTCATCAGAAATGCTATTCTCTAAAACTCATATCTAAGTTGATTGCATATTATGGTATCTGAGATGGCTTTTTAAATTTCCATTTTCAGAAAAACATTTTTCACAAAACTCACAATTAAATGGCTTCTCACCTGTATGTGAACGAAGATGACTTTTTAAACTTCCATTTTGAGTAAAACATTTTTCACAAAAGTCACATTTAAACGGCTTTTCACCTGTATGTGTTAGAAGATGATTCTTTAAACTTCCAATTTCAGAAAAACATTTTTCACAAAAGTTACATTTGAAATGGCATTTCACCTGTATGTGAACGAAGATGTTTTTTCAAATCTCCATTTTGAGAAAAACATTTTTCACAAAACTCACATTGAAAAGGCTTCTCACCTGTATGTGATCGAAGATGAGTTTTTAAATTTCCAATTTGAGAAAAACATTTTTCACAAAACTCACATTGAAAAGGCTTCTCACCTGTATGTGAACGAAGATGAATTTTTAAACTTCCATTTTCAGAAAAACATTTTTCACAAAACTCACATTTAAATGGCTTTTCACCTGTATGTGAATGAAGATGGAGTTTTAAATGTCCAATTTGAGAAAAACATTTTCCACAAAACTCACATTTAAAAGGCTTCTCACCTGTATGTGATCGAACATGGATTTTTAAACTTCCACTTTGAGAAAAACATTTTCCACAAATCTCACATTTAAAAGGTTTCTCACCTGTATGTGAACGAAGATGGAGTTTTAAATGTCCATTGTGAGAAAAACATTTTCCACAAAACTCGCATTTAAAAGGCTTATCACCTGTGTGTGAACGAAGATGGATTGTTAAACTTCCATTCTGAGAAAAACATTTTCCACAAAACTCGCATTTAAAAGGCTTTTCACCTGTATGTGATCGAAGATGGCTTTTTAAATGTCCCTTTTCAGAAAAACATTTTCCACAAAACTCACATTTAAAAGGCTTCTCACCTGTATGTGAACGAAGATGGATTGTTAAACTTCCATTGTGAGAAAAACATTTTCCACAAAACCCACATTTAAAAGGCTTCTCACCTGTATGTGAACGAAGATGGATTGTTAAACTTTCATTGCGAGAAAAACATTTTTCACAAAACTCACATTTAAAAGGCTTCTCACTTGTATGTGAACGAAGATGACATTTTAAATGTCCATTGTGAGAAAAACATTTTCCACAAAACTCACATTTAAAAGGCTTCTCACCTGTATGTGAACGAAGATGGATTGTT